>PISW01007641.1:0-51083 GCA_004023785.1 Mungos mungo
GAGGCGCTCGGAGCCTGGGCCTGTCTTTGTGGAGCATAAACAACTCTTACAAAGAAGAAAACCGTCTGAGTTCTGACTCCTTGGTTGCTTAGAAGTAGCTCCCAAGAGCCTGAGAAGCTATTTCTATTTTTAAGAGTCATTTTTTGTAATTTTTGTAAAAGAGCCTGTTTTGTAAATAAAAGTCATCCTAAATTTTGGAGCTCTTAAAAATTTATTTCAGTTTTGGGAGATTCTGAACAAGAGTATACTTTACTTAAAGGGATATTATTCATGACCTCAAGGTTTTCTTTTCCATAGTTAGGTAGGTATTACAGATCAACATACTTCCAGACCTTTTCATTCAGGAAGTTTTAATACCAAAACCTTTATACCAAAATGAACCTGAGTAAACTTCCAATGGAGGGGCAGCCAGTAGGGGGGCAAGGCACCTCTTCCCCCCTGCCCAGCTCCCGGCCCTGCCCTTTCCTGCCCTGCACTGGGACAGGCTAACTCCTCTGTGCCTCAGGCTCTTCCCTCACAGCCGGGAAGAAGTGTTCGCTCCAGGGAAACCTGTGGAAGAACGCCAGGTTCCAAGTGCTCGGCTCGTTTATTTAGCTCTCGGGTTTATTTCCTTTGCTGTCCTGAAATATGTCAGGTAAACAAATATTGTTTCTAGAGGCTAAGAATGAGAGGAGTAGGTAAGAAGTTACCCGGTGACTGTGCATTAAAAATTTTAGATACACAGTTGACCCTTAATTGATGTAGGGGCCCCTAAGGGTCCCGGCACGCCCCCACTTACTGCACAAAATCCACATACAACTCTGACTCCCCCAAAACTTATCTAACAGCCAACTCTTGACTAGAAGCCTTACTGATAATATAAACTGGTAGCATGTGTTTTGTATATGTGTTATATACTATAGTTTTTAATAGAGAGGAATTGTTTATTTTTCAATTCAGTTATTTTTTTATTAATCTTTTAAAATTTACATCTAAGCATGTAGTGCAACAATGATTTCAGGAGTAGATTCCTTACTGCCCCTCACCCGTTCAGCCCCTCCCCTCCCCCAACCCCTCCAGTAACCCTCTGTTCTCTATATTTAAGAGTCTTTTAGTTTTGTCCCCCTCTCTGTTTTTATAGTATTTTTGCTTCCCTTCCCTTTGCTTCATCTGTTTTGTATTAAAGTCCTCATTTGAGTGAAGTCATATATTTGTCTTTCTCTGACTAATTTTGCTTCGCATGATGCCCTTTAGTTCCATCCATGTAGTTGCAAATGACCATATTCTTAAAGTACACTAGAGGGACACGTGGGTGGCTCAGTCCGTGAAGTGTCTGACCCTTGATTTTAGCCCAGGTCATAATCTCATGGTGTGTGAGTTCAAGCCCTGCCTCTAGGCGCTGCCTGATAGTGTGGAGCCTACTGGGGATTCTTTCCCGTTCTCTCTCTCTCTCTCTCTCTCTCTCTCTCTCTCTCTCTCTCTCTCTCTCTCTCTCTCTCTCCCTCCTCTCTCTGCCCCTCCCTTGTTCACACTTGCGTGTTCCGGCTCTCATCTCTCTCTCAAGATAAATAAACCTAGAAAAAAAGCTAAAGAAAATACTATTAAAATCATAAGAAAAATACATTTACAGTACTGTCCCATAAAAAATCCATGTACAAATGGACGAGTGCTTTTCAAACCTGTGTTGTTCAAGGGTCAACTATATTAAAGTCAATAAAGTGGTTTAAGTAATAGACCTCTACTCTCAGAAAATACTTTTGCCAATTTAAGTTGATTACAAATATATAAACCATCCTGTTTTTAATAATTCAGTGGTGCCCTCCGGTGTGAAGAATTGCAGGGGAAATGGTCAGAGAGCAAAACGGAAACTCAGACCAAGTTTGCAGACAAGGCAGGGGCCAGGAGGAGGCTGCAGACCTCTGGCACTCGAGAACCCATCCAAACCCAACTGCAGACGGCTTCTAGCAGCTTAGGTCCGTGGACCCAGGATGGCCTAGACGCCCCCACCCTTAAAATGCCTGCCTGAGAAAGCTGCACACACAGATCTGTTCCGGCCAAAACGTGGTGATTGCAGATTGATGCGCAGATAGGCCTCAGAAACCCCCTTAAGAGCAGTTGTGGGTTTTTTTAGTTTTTTTTATGTTTTTTATTTATTTTTGAGAGAGAGAGACAGTGTGAGCAGGGGAGGGGCTGAAAGAGAGGGAGACACAGAATCCGAAGCAGGCTCCAGGCTCTGAGCTGTCAGCACAGAGCCCAATGCGGGGCTCGAACCCACGAACTGTGAGATCGTGACCTGAGCCGAAGCCGACGCTTAACCAACTGAGCCACCCAGGCGCCCCTAGAGCAGTTATTTTTAGAATGTTGGCAATTATAAATCCTTCCGCTGCCCTTTGAGATGTAAAATTACCACCCAAAACTGTCTTTAAAGACCCAGAGCTGCCTCTGAAATGTAAATACCCAGGAGGCTGAGGGCCTCATTCAGGTGGGCACTTTGCACTTGCCACCACCACCTCCCATCACAAAGACAGGAAAAGCGCCAGTTCAAACCCTGACGGTCGGTCGCACAGACCGGCCCCGTCACACCCTCGGCTTTCCTGCACACCCGGCCTTTAAAGTCTCCAGCGTTTTTTCCCTAGGAAATGATTTGAGTTCACACCAGCCTCCACTGCAGCAGCATTACTAAGTCTGCCCTCAGCTCTTCGTTGGCATGGTTTGTTCCTCTTTGACCAGGACGGGCATCACCTGGGATGTGTTACACTGGTACAGGCAGTCTCCTGGGCAGAGCGGACCCAGGCAGGATTTGGCCAGACGGAGGGACCGGAGGGACCGGTTTACAAGCTAAACCACCTGTGGAGTTTAATTAACTATCAGAAAGAAAACTACTTCCCGTATCAAAGTAGAAGGGCGTGACTACAAACAACAAATAAAAGAACAAACAGCCATTGTAAGGACACAGGTCTGAACCAAACAGACTCCATGACAGGCTTTAAGTTCCCCCTCTGATCTAGAAGGCCTAGGTCTCAGTTCCCCGAAACTAACAGGCAGTGACACATTGCCTAGAGCAAGAGAGACCACCTTCGCAACACCCAATCTGGGAAGGCCAGCTACCAGTCTCCACATTCCTAAGGGTGAGGCCTGCAGATGGGAACTTTAGGTAGAACCCTGTTACCTAATGTTAAAGTTAACCCAATAGTCGCTGAACAAGACCCTAGGCTCGCCCTGTAATTGGTTGATTTTAAAGGTACTCTAAATGTCATTGGATCCTGCCAAAAGTAACAAATACTCTAGACAATGTGAATGGTTAAACCTGCTGTCAATAATACTGTACAATTATGATTGGATCACTGTACCTATGTCACAATTTCTTGTAACTCCCCCTTCCCAAGCCCCATAAAAACCCTGCTCAGCCTTTGTTCGGGGCTCTCAGCATGGATCCACTGCACTGGTGAAGTCTGTGAGCCTGAGCCCGAGCCCGTAATTAAGCCCTTTGCCTTTGCATGCGTGCCTCAGTCTCCCTGGTGGTCTCTGGTCATTGAGGATATTGTGACTTGGGCATAACACCATAAAAGGTGGGAAAATGCACAGAACTCATTTCTATACAGAAAGCTCCAATAGACAGGACCAGAATCCGACATGGTAATGGACACTGTGGGAAGCCGCGTGCTCACCCCGCCGGGCGTGAGGCCCGCTGTCCTCACAGCCGGCACTTTGGATGGAATTCTGCAGAGGAAAGCCAGAGAGATAATGGCATCTTTTGTCAATGGCAGTGTTTTGACATACACAATTAGATGATGATGAGGGAGCGTGGGGTGGGCTAAGGACAGAGCGCAAGCTAGCACCCGGCCCCCAGGGCCCCCCCAAAGTAGGATGTGTGTGATGTTCCTCTCACTCCTGGCTGCCCCGGGACAGAAGAGAGGAAAGAACAAATGGCTGATAGAGATCAGTCTTACAGGACATGGGTCTCAAAAGAATTACAAGAAAAAGGCAGTCTTAATAGCCTAATCTCCAGAAACCTATAGACTCAGTTTCCTGGAGCCCCATCATCCCTCCTTAGTGATGTGAAGAACAAAAGCAAGAAGGAAATGGCAGGTGACATTAAATTTCCTCTTAACCTGCAGCCCACTGACAAATACTTGAGGCAAATACGTTTTGAGTAGAACGTTTGTCCAGGAACCATTTACAGTCACGTTAACGCCTTAGAGGAGGGGAAACCACCTTAGCTTTGACACAGGCAAGGCCTCAGGTGTCTTAGTAGGAGTCCTCTCTAGCAAATCAGAGCCCTTCTGGAGGCCTCCCTTTTGTCTTTACCTCCCCAACTATAATGAGCCAATCTTCACAACCCCAGGGTAGCTCTTTCTGCCCAAAGGTCCTGTCCCTGTGCTTTAATAAAATCACCTTTTTGCACCAAAGACATCAAGAATCATTTCCTGGTCGTGGGTTCCAGACCCCCCACCATCACCCCAAAACCTCATTGGATAAAGGGGTTTGTGAACTCTTAGGCATTTTATGACCAAAGGTAAACATCTAGTATTTCCATCAACTTTGAATCTGGAAATGCTGTAGCCCGAAAAAAAAAATGTTGTTTTCCAACTAATGCCCAAAAACACTGTTCACTAAGAGAGGAATGTTGGCCCACTATACTCTGGAGAAAATTATAGGGAAAAATCTGTTAGAAGCTAGCCCACAGGACTGGTAAGGAAATACAGTCCCTGATCGAAGGCCCCCCCTTCAGGGTTCTTCTTTCCCACCTTGCACACGTTAGTGAGGAATGCAGAAGTAACAGGCTGTAAGTTATTCCCTTGCTGATTCTCAGGTTCAGACCTTTGGAGAGTGATCTCCTCTGAGCCCACCAGCGTAAAATAAACCTCCTCCCTTCCAAATGTCCCGGCGCTGCTTGGTTCTTCTGCCGGGTGATCCAGACCAGATTCTGTATCAAAAACAGATTACACAAATACACAACTAAAGACAAATTCTAGCAATGTATTTTCCCACCGAATTTCAAAGTTTAAAGAAAGGTGTGTTAAAATCTCAAAAGCTGAAATTACACCAGAAGTTCATTAATAGGGTCATGGCTGCTACCTTGAATTGCTTAGTGTTTTGAAAGACCTACTCCTAGTTTTTTAAAACTGACAGAGATCTCTTTCCTAAAAAGTTTGATATGTTGAGAAACTTTCTCAAAGTCCATTTGTCTCACTTATTTGGAAAACAGAATTACATTAAAGGAAAAACAAAAACGACTATGTTGCAATTTCATCTAAGCCGGCACCCTTTAATACATACTGGATTACTGTACATTTATAAAAGATGCCCTTTACTGGCCAACGTGAAAAGACAAAAAACTGTAAGAGCAGCAATTTATTTACTTAATTATAAACAGGTGTAAGGACACAGGTCTGAATCAAACTGACTCCATGACAGGCTTCAAGTATCCCTCTGACCTTGGAGGCCTAGGTGTCGATTTCTCAGAGTCATTGGACAATAGAAGGGCACACGTTGCCCAAGGCGGGAGGCACCACCCTTGTAACACCCAATCAGGAGAGGCCAGCTAGCGCCCTTAACATTTCTAAGGGCAGGCCTAGAGATAGAAGCTATAGATAATCACCTATTGCTTAGGGCTGGTCACGCCCTATGTGAGCTTCCTGGGCCCACTCTGTAATTGGTCAATACTCTAAATGTTGTGATTGGGTCCCCCCAAAAGTAACAATGTATGGTTAAAGTTAATGCCAATAATAATAGGCGATAGTGATTGGACCCCTGTACCTGTGTCACAATTTCCTGTAACTCCCCCTTCCCAAACCCATAAAGGCCCTGCCACGCCTTTGTTCCAGGCTCTCCACATGGATCCACTGCGTTGGCGAAGTCTGTGAGCTCGAGCTTATAAACCCGTAATAAAGCCCTTTGCTTTTGCATGTGTGACTCGGTCTCCCTGGCGGTCTCTGGTTTTTGGGGATGATATTGAAATCTTGGGCATAACATAGGAATGAGTAATATAAGTACAAAAATTGAACGATGGCCAACTGTTACATCCGTACTCAAAACCAGCATTTTGGGCTCTGTCAGAGCCCTGCCCCGACTTCCCTGCAGGACGCTCTCCCCACTCTGGACTCCGCGCCTCCTCCGAGTAGCCTGGCCGTGGGCCGGACAGTCCAGGTTCCCGTCACTGCTGGCCTCACGAGTCAGAGAGGCCCTTCCCCAGTGAGACCCGAGGGGAAGGCTGGGAGGCTTCTGGAGAGGGCTTGGGGGCCCTTCCAGGGAGTGTCACGGTCCCTGAGTGTGTGTGGCTGTCATGCCGTGACTTCCCGCAAAGGGACGTGAGCTGGCTGAGCGCGGGGAGGTGTGCGGGAGCCAGCGCGCCTCGGGCCTTAGGGAGTGAAGTTGTCCTTAGAGCAGGCTGATTCAGGATGTCCTGGTCCTTCCGGCTCCACACACCCTGAGGTACTCCCCCATTCGAGCAATGCTTCCGAATAACTCATCTGGAGAGACACAACTAGCTCCCTCTACTTGCTGAGATTGACGATGACGACAGTGTGACCACCCGCGATGACTCAGAGAGAAGGGGAGCAGCAGCTTCCTCAGTGACTGTCCCCGTACGCATCAGCTCCAGGAACATTTTCACGGGGCACGCCACACACACTCATTTTCTCAGCACTTAAGATACTGACAAGACCCACCACCATTGCTTTGCTTTAATAAACGTTTATTTAGCGCCTGCTAAGTGCGAGGCAGTGTTGGCACCATGAATATGCAGATGACCAAGCTCACAGTCTAGTGCGAGAAATTAGACGTGTACACAAGTAACTACCATACAAGGCAGAAAGCAATAAAATGCCATGAGGCTGATCCCAGTAGAGTATTATGAGAGGAAGAAAATACTACTTTTGGATGAAAATAGGGAGCAGAGAAGGTGCCTTAAAAGTAAAGGGTCTACAGGTCAAGTGTACACAGGAGAAAATTAAGGGGAAAAAGTAAACCCGGAAGACTCCAAAGTCAGAAGGTGCCATGTGCTGACGCGAGAGGAGGGTGGGCCCAGGGGTGGGCCAGGTGGCTGGAAGATGTGTGCGTGGTTCTATGCACGGTGCCAGGCAAAGCTGTGTAAGGGGTGGTCGCGCTCTACTTTATAAAGCTTAATCTGGAGGCAATGGATAGTGACTTCACAGAAGGAAGGACTGAGGGAGGAGGCCCCTTAAAAAATGATTACAGGGCCAACTGGGTGGCTCAGTCACTTAAATGTCCGACTTCGGCTCAGGTCATGATCTTGCCTTGGGTTCACGAGTTCGAGCCCCACATCCGGCTCTGTGCTGACAGCTCGGAACCTGGAGCCTGCTTCGGATTCTGTGTCTCCCTCTCTCTCTGCCCCTCCTCCGCTCACACTGTGTCTCTCCCTTTCTCAAAATATAAAGAAGTTAAAAGAAAAAATGATTACAGGAGCCCGGAGTAGAGTAACAAGGCAGACCCAGGGAGAATGAAGGTGTTTGGGATGGAAGACAGGATGGAGGGGAGAAGACAAGGGAGTGGCTAAATATGGAAAGGGGTGGGGAGAGCAGGGAAGAGGGGTGACGTGACAGTTTCATTACCTAGAAATAGAGAAAGACCCGTCCACAAGCTAGGAAAACCCAGCCTAAAAGTCTGAATGTGGGCAGAGAGGCGGGAAGAAAGGAGGCGGGGTGCTGGCGGGGGGCCAGGCGGAGGGTCCGGCCGGCGGTTACAGTGGGGCTGAGGGTTTGGGGCAGAGGTTCAAGCTGAACACCAGCCGCGACCCCGTGGAGGGGGGCCCGGGTCACCACCTTTCCTTTCCTCACACGCAGGATTCTCACAGACATGACGTGTCAGAAGCCTGGCGTCACCGAACCGTTCTCCTGCCTTCCCGCCGGGGACACTGCGCCTCCACTGTTGTGATTCCAAGCGGGGAGGCCGCTTGCCTCCACGGTGGAGGGTCATTCCGAAAAAACGGACTCCAATGAGCGTTTTTTAAACCTTTTCATTACCATTTACTTTGAAGTTTTCTGTAGTAAAATTACTTTCCTAAAGATTTCAGAAAAGCTATTGATGTATCCTGCCTCACTGAGCCTAAGAGCTGGAAGGGACCAGAGTGGTCACCACTTCCTCCCTCATTTCACAAATTAGGAAACCGAGGCCCTGAGAGGCCACGGGACTTGTGGGCACCTCACACGGAAACTGGCGACTGACACATGCAAGACAGCATGTCTTCTCTCCGCCAGAACTGCGCCCTGGGCACCGGCTCCCACCTAACACACAGACCGGCGGGTAGACAGACAGACGGGCAAACAGGTACAGAATTAGGGAACTAGGAGCAAGAGTGACTGAGAAGAACACATTTACACTTCAACTTCTTTTTTAAGTGGGGAAAAGGAAAGAATGGCTTCTGACAGAAAGGCATTTTGGGGAGCCAGCAATGCCTTGCAGATCTGAAAAGGAAATTACTCAGACTCTCTTGAAACATTAAAAGCGCACTTAACCAGAAAATATTAGGCTACACTGCCACACCTCACATTCTCGGCATTCTTGGTTGGCACGTGTGCACGTGGAAAGGCCGTTTGCAGGAAAATAAGGTCAATACAAATTAGACATTAGATTGTTTTATCTGTCACAGACACAAAATGCCTACGGAAATTCCCTGTTGGAAAGTTACATGAGGAATCCTCAGGATAAGGTTCTAAATACATTTACACAGAAGATGGAGGAAAAAAGGCAACTCCATTCCAGATACACAAGTCCCACACACCCAGGCAGGGATCTGCTGAACAGCCGCGTCCCAGCGAGAGTCCCTCGGCCTCTTCCCCATCATCCGGAAATACTCATCCTATCAATTTTGTAATTAATGGTTCCCTCTTATTAGAGCCTTTATTAAGGCTGCTTTCCCCACGCCCCCCGGCCCACTAGAGCCCGCCAGCAACACATCTCGGTGGGAGCTGTCAGATCTTCCAAAACACCTTCTTTTTATAGAGAACGTAGGCAATGAGCACCCACAGTGCAGACGCGACTATGTTCTGAGTTAGATGCTCTTTGTGTGACTGGCTGTCCTGGAGCTTCCACTGGAAGGGGAAGTAGCTCTCAAACACCTCGTGGCCAACGTACACCAGGATAGAATTCATTCCTGGAGGAGAGATGCACAAGGTAAGGTGCTCCGGAGCCACATCCGACCATCTGCTTCATTCTGGAAATGTGACTTTGGTTCAGGGGAAAAAAACAAAAAGCTCACACCTACACTGTTGCCTACTGCCAAAAATATGTGATGTGTATATTAGATACTTACCTGTAAGCTGGATCAAAAATTAAGAAAATTTTTCTAACCGTGTAATCCGTGAACACTAAATCTGCAAGGAGAGCCAAAATTACGAGTTTCTATTTTCTAGACCGAAACTTGAGGTCAGAAAAATGTAACTATCACAAGAATCATAGAAATGATTCTGGTCTCTCAGTCTTCACGTAGAATTGCACTGAAAGCATTTTGTTTATCTCTTGATATTTCTTGTGTATAATCTGTAAGGTAGTAGATTTACATTCAGAAGGCAAGCAGGGACCCATTGCTGAAGCTCCAGGAGCTGGGCAGTACGCCCTGGACAGTTTCTGAGGCTCCACGACTCAGCATCGCCTAAAGAAACAAGTGGAAGGGCGCCTAGGTGGCTCAGTCAGTTGAGCATCTGACTTCGGCTCAGGTCATGCGCTGCTGTTCAAGCCCCGCATCAGGCTCTGTGCTGACAGCTCAGAGCCTGGAGCCTGCTTCAGATTCTGTGTCTCCCTCTCTCTGCCCCTCCCCCACTTGCACTCTGCATCTCTCTCGAAAATAAACAAACATTAAGAAAGAAAAGAAAAAAGAAAAGAAAAGAAAAACAAGTGAAGCTAGGCTGTGACCCCACAATGTAAACAGATAAAATGGGTGGACAGCTTCGGAACAGGCCACGGACGTCCTGCATGAGGCCTGGGACAGCGTGGCCCCAGCTGCTTTCTCCCTCAATCTGCATCTTGCAAACCTGCCACCGAGGCCGGGGGCCCGAGGCCGCAGCATTGGGCATGCTCAGGGTCTCTGGGCTGACCCACTTGGTCGCCATCATTGGCTCCGGGCTTAGAGGTGACTTACCTGGGTAGAAGAACGGGGTCCCCGTCCACAGTCCCTTCACGTCCACGATGGGGTACAGGACGAGCAGGATGAAGAAGGCAAAGGAGCTCAGTGTGGTGACATACGAAATGGACCTGCGAGGCGAACGAGGTGTTTCAGGGCTCCTGAGGAAGGCGTCCAGCGTCAGCAGGACCAACCCAACATGACAACGACATGGTTTGCTATACCCACCACAGATTCTTGTTTATTGGAATAAAGCCTTCATTTTCAGAAATTTTCGTCAAAGCAATAGAAATAAGCCCCTGAAATGGGAGCAAACAATGTTAGTTTTTTAAATATTTTCAAAAAACCACTCTTTCAAAACTGGAAAATACGTTAATTGCTTGAGAAGGACTGAAAATTGTGTTTTGTCTTTTATTCTTTTAACTGGAAAAATATTTTCAAGATGCAGAACTAAAGATATTCTCACAAAAATATTCTCCAAAAAATCTCCAAAGCAGTCTTCTGAGTTGAAGGTAAATTAACTGATGGAGAGGAAACACGAAGGGTAAAACGAACAGCCGAACTTCCAGCTCTGTCACCTGGAGACCTGGAAGCAGACCTCTGCACATGTGCTGTCCGCCCGGTCTCTCCGGTCTGGCTCCGCACCAAACCCACACCACTTCCTCAGCCATTCCTGGCCGCTGGCTGACGGCAAACACTCTTATTGACAAAGACATCTGGCTGAGAAAATTGACCTGAGAGAGTTTAGGTATAAAGATACATTTCTCTCCATTACTCTAGCAAAGAGCGTAGCTACTGTGATGTGGCGATAGCCGCTATCCAGTGCTGCCACACATTTTATTTCCTTGAAATACATGTGTGGGAGGACCTTCAGTGAGGAACATAGGTACTTACTAGAAAACAACACCAGGCAGTGAATCTGATCAGAATGTCTTTGGTCTGGTCCTTGTAATACAAGAGTATTTTTCCCGCCTGGAGAGGAAAACACAGATGACCAAGAGACCTGCTTAAGGAGGATTTGTATTCATGCTCATCCACGGGCCTGATCGCTCATCTGCCAGGCACGCTGCTAGATGCTGGGATTCCAAGAGGGATGGAGCGTCACCCCTGCCCTAGACAACTGGACACCAAGGCGCAGGGGACGACCCGGGAGGGGAGGAGATGCCAGAGAGGAAATGCCGTCAGGTTGAAGCTACGACTGCAGAGCAGGAAGGGCATCTGGGCAGAATGGAACAGCATGCCAAACGGCTGAGCTGCAGGTAATCATCAAAGGCAGAGGGTTGGACGGGCGGGAAGGTGGTAGGCAGGTGGGCCCGAGGGTCTCCGTGAGGCACAGGCTCTCTCCCGAAGGTGAGAGGGAGCTGAGCAACGTCCTTCCCCACTCCCAACCCCCCAAAAAACCAGTAACGAGGGACAAGCTCTGACTGGCTTGCTAGACGGCCAGTCTGGCAACAGTACAGAAGGGGACAGGTGGAACTGGAGGCAGGGAAACACTGTAGAAACAGTACAATCTGGACTTTGCATAAAAATCCTCTGAAATTAGGAAGTAACTTCTGAAAGCATCAAAGGATAAGAAAACATTCATAATAATTTGTAATTAAGCTAAAATCTGTGAATGTTTTCTATATGCCAGTTCTTAGAATTTTACATAGATCAGCTTATTTAATCCTCTCAACACCGTCATAAGGTAGGTGCTATTGGGGCACAGAAGGGGGAGCATGCCCGAGGCTGCCCAGCTGAAAAGTGCTAGAGCCTCTGAACCTGACCCTAGGCTGCTCCCGCAGGCGCAGACTTACCTCAAGAGCAAACACAGGCATTAAATGAAGGTATGTAAAAGTACCCACCGTGAACTCTAAAGTGCTATGGCAGTTAGTATAAAGCAGTATTTCTAAATATGAAATCACCAAAACGTATATGCTTTAGACCTGCACCATCCAATATGGGAGCCACTAGCCTCATGAGCCTATTTGAAATAAAATTTAAATTAATTAAAATTAAATGAAATTAGGGGTGCCTGGGTAGCTCAGTCGGTTGAGCATCAGACTCTTGATTTCAGCTCATCAGGTCATGATCTCACAATCCATGGAATCAAGCTCCACACTGGGCTCTGTGCTGGCAGCACGGAGCCTGCTTGGGATTCTCTCTCTCCCCCTTTCTCTCTGTTCCTCCCCCACTCATGTGTGCTCTCTCTCTCTCTCAAAATAAATAAATAAACATTAAAAAAAAAAACATGGGTGCCTGGGTGGCTCTGTCAGTTAAGCATCCAACTCTTTTGATTTTGGCTCAGGTCATGATCCGATGGTTCATGAGTTTGAGCCCATCAGGCTCCGTGCTAACAGCTAACAGCATGGAGCCTGCTTGGGATTCTCTCTCTCCCCCGCCTCTCTCTGCCCCTCCCCTGCTCGTGCTCTCTCACTCTTCAAAAGTAAACATTTAAAAAATTTAATAATAAACTTTAATTTAATTACAAGCTCTGTTCCTCAGTCGTGCTAGTATACCACATTTGACGTTAAAAGCCACATGGACATAAAGAACATTCTCACTGTCACAGAGCAGTCTGCTAGTGCTGCTTTACAGGCTGCTTCCTCCTCCGGTCAGCTCTGCTCCAACAGTAGTTTCGAACATCAATCAGGATGTCAATCAGGACTAGGGGCCAAGTCTAGGCTATTCGTGATTTAGGCGTACGTGCTGCCAGAGCAAGCACAGGCTATTCATAATTTTAACAAAATTGCACATAAGAGAAACCAAGAACCACCTGTACTGATTTTTGCATAAAATATGCCTAACCTGAAACCACACAAAGTGTACATGAGAGAAATGTGCCAAGTGACACAGAGGCTTCCCAACGTCACCGGATCAAACACCCACACAGTCCCTGAGGGACACCTTTTACCCACCAAGTGCTGGGCTTCCATTGCTAAGATAAGCCACATGCATAATGAGAAGCTGGGGAGGCATACAGGACTTGTCCAGAATTATTTCGATATGCTAAGTTGTAGCGCTGTCTAGTTCTGACCATGCGTCACGCATGAACGGAATGCATTATACCCCAGAAGACGTGCTCCCAGTTACTTAATGAAATGGCTTTTGAATTACTGATGAATTAGTGATGAGTCAGGAGCTATCAGAAAAATGTACCCTAATGAAATGAACAAATACCTGCACTCCTAAAAATGCCATCACAATGGAGTTGATGGTCCCTAGGATCCCCTCTGGGTCGTAGGCCACCTCGGTGTGATAAAGCACCTAACAAAACAGAAAAAGAAGGCAGAGTCCACTGATTGTTGAAACGCACACAAACAACTCAGAGACCAAATGCAGACTTGAGGACACTCCAGAATTCAATGTTTTTTGTTTTTGTTGCAGAGATCCACTGCCAATTTGTGGGGATTACAGGCAGAATACTTCTGGCCAAAAAAGTGTGGGGTGTGTGACGCCAGAAGGGAATGCAGAGCCCGGGAAGAACTGTGGTCCAGGGCAGCCTCTTCAACCTCAGGGGCCCGGGGACCCGATGCGTCCCCAGCCTGTTCTAGCACTGTGCGCCATCCCTTCCTAACTGTCGGCGTATTCCCTCTGGGCAACCCTACTGTCACATCAAAAAGATGTTCTTTCCTAACTTCTCTTCTGGCAAATAACATTTAAAAATATATCTGTGCTGGGGCGCCTGGGTGGCTCATTCAGCTAAGCGTCTGACTCTTGATTTCGGCTCAATTCATGTTATGGTTAGTGAGATCCTGCCCAACGTCAGGTTCTGTGCTGACAGTGTAGAGTCTGCTTGGGATTCTCTCTCTCCCTCTCTCTCTCTGCCCCTCCCTTGCTCATGCTCTCTCTCTCTCTCTCTCTCTCAAAATAAACATTTAGGGGTGCCTGGGTGGTTCAGTCGGTTATGTCTGACTTCGGCTCAGGTCATGATCTTAAGGTTCATGTGTTCAAGCCCCGCTTCAGGCTCTGTGCTGACAGCTAGCTCACAGCCTGGAGCCTGCTTCAGATTCTATGTCTCCCTCTCTCTCTGACCCTCCCCTGCTCGTGCTGTCTCTCTCTGTCTCTCAAAAATAAATAAAAAACATTAAAAAATTTTTTTAATAAAATAAAAAAATAAACATTTAAATGTGTGTGAGAAAATATATATTATTTTATTAATAAAACAAATACTGCAGAAACTGAAGAAATTTGGAAATAAACAGTGTAGTGGATGCCACAGTGCATCACCTAGATGTCCCCCTGCCCACCCTCTCAGCACTAAAGCACTCGTTCTCCGGCTGGTAGAAACATTAACGGCCGAAAAGCGCTCAGCCTAGTCCATGTTCTGGATCTGTCCCTGACTGAAGAGAGCTGCCTCTCCAGGAGCCACACGCCCTTACTGGGGGGCACATAACCACCCGGGGTAACAAGGGCCCAATCCCTCACTCCAATTCAGAGCGAGTGTGAAGCACCGGGCACAGCCCCCCAGGAGATGAACTGAGGCCTGGCTGACTAGGAGATGGTCCAACGGCCCCTTGGGCACACCCCTGCTCCCTTTGATCCCGGGCAGGTGTCTATCCCAAAAGGAGGCCTGGCAAGCTCCCTGCACATGAATCTCGGCCTCAGAGTCGGCTGCTGGAAGTCCGACCTGAGCCACAGGAGAAGGCAGGCTGCCACGTGCTGGATATGTGCATTCGCACTTTCAAACCCAAAGGAACGGATGCACACATTTAATGAATATTAAAGTCCCTAAAGCAGCCAGCTTCTCAAAAATTAGTTCCCATCACAGTCTGCTAACAGTTTCCAGTTGGCCAGCCTCTTCCGTTTTCCTTCACTTCCGACCCCCCCAAGTGCCTAGTTCCAAGTGCAAGCGAGGCTCACTCACGGCCGACGAAGGATGCTGGTAAATGTGGTTGTCGCCCAGAAGCAAGCGGTCAATGTAGCCAGCAGCTCCTCCGGTACAATTTGGATACTTCCCCCAATCTCCAATGCCACCAGGGCCGAGATAACCTCTGGGAAGGAGAACATGTGCTTCACTGACAAGACCTAGAGGGCACCAGGGCTGCAGTGGCACCTGCTGCAGCCCAACAAGTGGCCTCGACCACTGCGACCCGCAGCGCCATGTGCCTTCAGCCATGCTCCCTGCACTAAGGTGGCAGCCCAGCCCGCATTCACACTGACCCTGAAAAAGCCTCACGAAGACGCTCCTCCGGACTTCCACCCAACTCCCCTCTGGATATGCGCCATGCCTCAAAGAAGAAAGAGTGACAGAATTCCTCTGGGGAATCTGCGAGCTATCACGGCAGAAGCTGGCAGAAAATAACATGCAGAAAGGGATTACGTACATGGGCTCACTTACGTAGGACATCCAGGGACAGGCAAGAAGAACGTCAAGCCCAGCCAAATGCTTTCCAGCATCAGAATGCAGAGCCACTGGGGCCAGCTGAAAACGATGTCTCGAAGGGAAAAGCAGCTTCTCTCCTGAGTGAGGCACATAAGAACACGCATGAAGCAAGTAGAAGAGGAAAAAATATGCGTATACGTATTTGGGAAATTCCCTGTAATTCCTCTCTGGCCTTGATGGTAGCAATACAGAAATAGATGCATGTTTATTTCATATGTATTATACGGTCTAGCTGCCCCTCTCTATGAAATACCACAATAGAAGACTAGTTAAAAAGAAAGCACTGGATAATTCTACCCCTATACCTAAGAGAACTGAAAACAGATGTTCCACAAAAACTTGTACACAAACACACACAGAATCTTTATTCATACTAGCCAAAGAGTGGAAATAAGTCAGATGCCCATCAATTGATGAATGTAACAGAAAGGTGGAACATTCATAAAATGGAATATTATTCAGCAGTAAATAGGAACGAAGCACTAAAACATGGCACAACGTGCATAAACCTTGAAAAATACACTAAGTGAAAGCCACTAAACAAAAAAGACACATATTATATAACTCCATTTATAAGAAATGTCCGAAACAGGTAAATCTGCAGGCATGGAGAGTAGACGAGGGGCTGCGCAGGGCTGGGGGAGCCGTGTGGACACGGCACAGGGCTGGCAGCGAGCGCAGGGTTTCCTGCGGGGTCATGAACATGTTCTAGAACTGGACAGTGGGGATACTGCACGACTCTGTGAATAGACTACCTGCCACTGAAATGCACACTTCAAACTTGCGAGTTTTACAGTATGTGAAATACAGCTCAATAAAAGTGTCATTTAAAAAGCAATTAAAAATACATTTTTAAAAAGGAAAGTGAAATTTAAACTTTGGAAGTTATCCTGATTGAAAGAAGGAGTGTGGCCCACTTATTCTTTCTTTTTTTTAATTTTTTAAAGTTCATTTTTGAGAGACAGAGACAGCATGAGTGGGGAGGGGCAATGAGAGAGAGAGAGAGAGAGAGGGAGAGAGAGAGAGAATCCCAAGAAGGCTCCACACCACCTGCACAGAGCCCAACGTGGGGCTTGAACCCATGAAACCTGTGAGATCATGACCTGAGCCGAAACCAAGAGTTGGATGCCTAACCAACTGAGCCACCCAGGCGCCCCTGGCCCACTATTCTTGGTGTCACACCCAACCCCTCGCTCTATCATGGTGGCCGTGGAGGAGCCTCCACAGACCTGGGGTCCCACACATGGCTAGCCAAGCCCACGTTCGTGTCTAGTCTCACTTCACCTCAAGAAAAGCTATAGCAAAGGGACTGCATACAACAACAGAGTGGGCAGAGTAGGTGAACAAACAAGGAGCCGACCCCCTCCAAGGACAGAAAACTGAACAATCATTAGAGGAAAGGCCAAGAGAGTGTGGGGTTCAGTGATAAATTTGCTAGTTATATACACAGACAGGAGCTAGAAAACAAATACAGCTTTCTAAATGTATTAAGTAGGATCCCAAGTGGAAGAACTTAAACACTTCTTCCTCAATTTTTACCTCTACTAGGGGGAAAAAAAGCCCACCTGAGTAAACTCATTGAGCAATTTATATTAAGATAGAAATCAATCACAAGGGGCGTCTGGGGGGCTCAGTCAGTTAAGATTCCAACTTCAGCTCAGGACATGATCTCACAGCTCGCAGTTCGAGGTCGGCATCAGGCTCTCTGCTGACATCTCCAAGCCTGGAGCCTGCTTTGGATTCTGGGTTTCCCTCTCTACCTGCCCCTCCCCCGCTCATGCTTGCTCTCTCCTCTCTTTCTCAAAAATAGACATTAAAAAAAAAAAAAAGCAATCATGAAAGAAATGAGACTCTCACATACTTCCTACAAATTAGAAATACTAACTAGTCAAGGACAATACTGTCATTCTCCTCCACGCTACCTTGGCATTTTTCCTCCAAGTTGAATCTTCACATCATCTATATAGATACTGAGATGTTTCGTGAGTTTCTTTCTATATGTCTTGTACTACAAAGAATTGAAAAATTGGCAGTAATGCCCCAAAAGACTGAACTGGCAAACTGGATGAAGGTGGTATTATTTAATGCCGTCAAAATGCATCTAATCACTGGACATTTAAAATTTTTTTAGAAGGGTAGATCTTGTTGTGTTTTTTCCCCCACAATAAAGAAAAAGAATTAATATAAAGTCTACATGAAAATAACTAAAGGCTAAAATAATGCATTTGACTAACAGAGTTAAGTCTACTGACACATAACACTGTGCTCAGAACTAAAGAAGGTTCTGAAAACCATACAGTGATTTCTGCACTCCCATCCCCCACAGTGTTTAAAAGCAGGTTTTCAGGACACCTGGGTGGCTCAGTCAGTTAAGTGTCCAACCTTGGCTCAGGTCATGATCTTGCGGTTTGTGAGTTTGAGCCCCACTTCGGGCTCTGCTGACAGCTCAGAGCTTGGAGCCTGCTTCAGATTCTGTAACTCCCTCTCTCTCTGCCCCTCCTGTGCTCACACTCTATTTCTAAAGTAATAAACATTAAAAATTTTTAAAAATTTAATAGAAAAATTAAAAATTAAAATTTTTTTAAAACAAGTTTTCTCACCGAGGCACAGCTTTCAGGCACAGGTTTGGCGAAGAGGAGCTCCAGCCCGGCAACGACGAAGTAGGTCACCCCCAGCCGCTGGAGCACACCTGGGATCCGCACCTTGTCCCAAGACACTGCGAAGGCACAAGTTAGGTACAGCGTTAGCCAGACTCCTCGTCCTGCCCAAGACAACGCTGTGTTTTTCTAAGGGGGGGACACATACCTCTGTTGCACTTAAGAATACTTTGAAGCTGCTAGAGATAGAAATACATACAGGATTCGACTCAAACTCACAGCTGAAAGTGGCCGGCTGGGACATGGGGATAAGAACACGTGTGTTCCCTGGGTGTGGGACAAAGCGAGGACTACCTGGGCCCTGAGGTTCCTCCCCTGGCCCTTTGTTACGCCATGTATGGGTTCAATCAGCCCTCAAGTCCACCAGCAACTTGGAGAACCAGCACAGGCTCCCTGCCCTACAGGCTACACGACCACCTCACTGGACAGGGAGACCATGTAACGAACCCTACAATGTATCCTCCTGAGAGCTGTGGCCCACTTTTTGGAGACCCACTGAATCAACTGTTACGTGACACCTTTCCTTATGACGCCAAATGGAAGTGACCCCTACTTCCTCCTAATGTGCTTCTGGTCTGAAGGGACCACCTGGCTTTTGTCCAGGAAACTGTCTACTTTTGCTAATGACACTGTAAGCCCCTTGAGTACAGCGACCACCACTTTCCCTGACTCTGACGCTGGTCCTAAGCACAGGGTGTGTGTCAATCCCTCAGCCTTCCCGTGTCGCTCACACTGCTAAACAACCCTTGCCAGCAACCCAGCGGGCATACGGTGATGACCAAGGCAGAGTCTTGAACTACTACACAACAGCCTTACTATGAAAGCGGACGAATCCAAAGAGGCAGGAGGGCAGGGTCTAAGAACCAGGTGACCGGACCTGGCCCTACTCTGTCCCTGCACTTAGAAGATCCACAGCAAGCCCCTCAATCTCTCTGGGACTCAGAGTCTTCCTTTGGAAAGCAGAAGAATTTGAGTGGTCTTGGAAGACCCTCCCAGGTCTGAAGTCCCAAGATAATAATAATGCCCGAAGTTATACAAGCATGCTTACACTTTTCTAATAACTGTTCTTTTTGCAAGCACCTGAAATGAAGGAATTATTTTCTTTTAAATTATGATATGTAGTTTTCCTATTTCAACCTGAATATACACAAACAGAGGGGAAAAACACTTACATGGACCAAGGCAGTAATTGGGGTTCACAATGAACACTCCTATACAGATTAACAAGAAACTCCTCCATGCAATTTTCCCCAGCAATTTGAATTTTGAACATCCTCGCTGCAGTATGGAAGTCATTGATAGAAAAATCGAAGATCCCATAATAAATACAAACCTAAAATAAAAAAGCCAGCTATTAAAAGGTGACCACTTCTAGAGTGGTTTTAATTTTTTGTCTATATATTGTCACGATTTTATAATCTACTACATGAAAGAAGCAACACCTGATTTTCTAAAGCAGCTAATTACTGAAGTAACGTTGGAGGAAGAATCAGAAGGTAACCCTGTTGGACTGTAAGGTTTGTGGGCCTTCAAGTCCTATCCTGGAAGGAAAATTCTTCAAGGCTGAGTGCAGTTTCTGAGGACAAGACTCCCATTTAGTTGTCAAAGACAGAAAATGATGAAGACAACGCTATAGTCCACACACCCCAACATTCACTAGCACACCCCCAAAGTCCTGGAGAAACAATGCATTTCAATCATTTCTAAATTCACTCTTTCACCTGAACAAAAAAAGGAAGCCTTATTTTTTCTAATTTTTTTTCTGAGCCACCCACCTCTTTTCCTTCCTTTTACTGTACTAATCTTTTTCTTTAAAAAAAAAAAGTCAGAATAGCAATCTTTCTACTTATTTATTGTGTGTGGGGCTAACAGAAGAGGAGTCTGCTTTCCTGGTGTCCCCTGGCTTCCTTTCTTGGGGTCATCCAACTGGATAAAAGTGTCGAGTAACAGGAACAGACACACATTTCCTGTAAGGAACCTTGTAAAGAATATATATAAATAACAACCCCGTCTTCAGGCATACAAAACTTCCTCCTACCCAAACCCACCTCGAAAAAGAACCCTAGCTCCCCTGAAAAAAAAAACCCTGATTTCATACTAGTGATGAAATACAAGGGACCAAAGACCTAAGCCAGTAGCCAGTACTACCTCTTAAAGGTAGAACAAGGTCACTCCAAGAGTCACGAGCAAAGACACAAATTCCACATTGTACAGGACATCTGGGTCCCTTAACAAGGTGAACAAACCACAGATGGTCAGAGATGGAGTGGGTCACTCCAGTATTATTTTACATTTTAATTTATTACTATCATTAGCCTGTTACATTCCTTATCAGAACTTCCTGATGTCAGTATACTACATTTCTTTCAGAAACTATGACTTTTATACTTATTTTCAGGATTAATGAGATTTAACTACATATTCAGAATTTATGATTTCCTACAAGATTCCTACAAGTTATCTACACTAACAAATGTTTCCTTTGAAATCACTCATCTTTTATAAGCAGGTCTTAGGCAAGCCCTATGCCAAGTATAGGAACTATCCAGTGACACCAAAAGGACCTTATGAGGGCAGACACCGTCACCAACATAGGCCTGTGGCCCAGAACTCCAGGCTGGTCTCAGAGAAAGGCTCCAGCATCCGCTGAAAAAACAAAAGCTTTGGATGACCTAGGAAGAGCTGGTAGGAGAATGCAACTCACCACGGGAACACGAGGTCGGCCACCGTCAGCCCTGGAGAATAACACAAGCACAAGAGTAAGGAAAAGGACTCTAGAATATAAATACGTCCTAAGTCTAGACTGGCACCATTACATACTGATATATATGGAAAGTAAACTCATATAGAGAGTTCACAGAAAAACGCTGTAAAGTAACACACACAGACACTCCCTGGGGACTCTGCAACAGGTCACTGGGCCTGGGACACTTCCCAAGAACATAACTGGGCATGGGAGAGCCAAAGTAGCAGCGTGTGGACAAGTCTGTCACCTTCGAGCAGTGCTCCTCAAAATCCATTCTTAACCCAGCTACTGAGCCAGATACACAGCCATTACTCAGCACCACTCAGACCAATCTGAGTTCAGTGGCACCCCTGAGGACGGGGAGAGTCAGAAGACAGAGCTCCGATGTGGCTGGAATAAAAGGCATAGCTGAGACCCCTGGGTGTCTCAGTTGGGTAAATGTCCAACCCAGGTCATGATCTCGTGGGTATGTCAGGCTCTGTGCTGACAGCTCAGGGGCTGGAGCCTGCTTCGGATTGTGTGTCTCTCAGTCTCTCTGCCCCTCCCCTGCTGTGCTCTGTCTCTGTCTCTAATTCAAAAATAAACACTAAAAAAATTTTTTAAGAACTTTTTTTTAAAAAAAGGCATATTTACATATGACAAAAATCATTGAGAACTGAATTCTGCACAGCGCCTGCAGAGGCCCATGGTCCTGCAGCAGAGCCTCGGGCGTCTACGTGTTGCCACAGCACTCCAGCAAGAGCAAAAGCAAGACCAAAACAAGAGTTAACAGAATCATCTGAAGGGCAGGGGCTCAGCACTCAGAGGAGGCTGGTGGGGCCCTGTCTTTGAGCTCCCAAGGGGATGCCGAGAAGCTCTCTTGCCCACACTCGTCCGAGGGTTTCTACACAAGCCCTGCCGCCCCAAGGAAACACCTTACCATTCCAACTCGAGTGTTTGAAGTACCAATATTTTCCTCCTCCATAATTCACGAAGACCATGAGGATGAGAGCCATCCTGTAAAGCAGCAAAGGGCACACTTTCAGGGCTTGCACACGCAACAAGGAACGGCCCGACTGTAAAAGACACACTTATACTCACAAGGGGCAGTCACAACACAGAGGACACTTACAGAGCAGGAAGCCATTATTTCTAATCATTGCAGGTAAGGCCCTACACAAAGCCCTTCTGTCGTCACCATTGCCAACATAACTTTTTTTTTTTTTAGAGAGACAGAGCACGAGTGGGGGAGGGGCAAGAGAGAGGAAGGAACAGAGGATCCCAAGCAGGCTCCGCGCTGTCAGCGCATAGCCCGACATGGAGTTCAATCTAACGAGCCGTGAGATTGTGACCTGACCCAAAATCAAGAGTTAGATGCTTAACCGACTGAGCCACCCAGACGCCCCTCAGACATGATTTCTTAAGAGAAAGTGACACTGATGCTAAATTGTGTAACTTGAAAATAAAGCAAACATCTCCCATCACTCAGTTTCACACTAATTACTCAGATGCCTCAGGCTAAAGAACTGTAGGAGAAGGCACACGGTGGTTAGAGCTGAGGGCTCAAGTCGGGGGCCCTCCTCTCTCATGAGGGCATGACTCTCATCAGCTACCTCGGTAACTGTAAGACAGGAAACGCATCTGCTGCTGGGACTACTGAGGAGAATAATGTTTACCCTGGAACTTAACCAGTGCTTGGCATATCCTAGGCATTTAAGAACTGTTAGTCTACCTGTGAACATCTCATTTCCAAAAGTGGCAAAATGAGAATTAAAAAAAGAAAGAGGGGGTGCCTGGGTGGCTCAGTTGGTTGGGTGTCCAATTCTTGGCTTCAGCTCAGGTCATGATCTCACTATTTCATGGGTTTGAGTCCCAAGTCCAGCTTTGTGCTGGCAATGCAGAGCCTTTTTGGGATTCTCTCTCCCCACCCCTCCCACTTGTGCTGTCTCTGTCTCTCTCAAAACTAAATAAACCTAAAAAAAAAAAAAAAAAGAGGAATATGATAAAATAGACTGAATACATGACTGATACTAATTCTGCAGGATACTGAAGAATGAAGATTTCAGTGTGTCAATGAGGTTACTGCCTGGAATCAAATCCCGGCTGTCCCGCTCAGTCCCCAGGTGACCTTGGCCAAACTACCTAACTCTGTGGCCTAGTCTCTTCATCAGTACAACAGGCATATTAAAAGTTGCTACCTCATAGGGTTATGGAGAAATTGAATAAATTATGAAAAGGAGAAACAGTGCCTGGCGCAGGGCGAGAATTAAAAAATCATTAGCAATGTGCATTACTCTCATTATTGCTTGGCTTCAAATACAAATACACACCCCAGGAGCACTCAGCATCTGGGGAGGCTGGGATACAATTACAAGGTTATCACTGGAGTTTAAAAGACATCCGTGGGCAGAAATGGAAGCCTTGACACCTAGATGCTTATTTTCAGCTATATATATATTTTTTAAGGTTTTACTTTTATTCCAATTATCATACGGTATAATAATAGTTTCAAGCACACCAGTGATTCAGCACTGCCAAACATCGGTGCCTATCACAGTGCACTCCCCAATCCCCGTCACCTATTTCACCCATCCCCCCTCCTCACCACTGGTAACCGGCAGTCTGTTCTCTATAGTTTAAGAGTCTGTTTGCCTCATGCTCTTTTTTTAATCCCTCATTAGTATTGCTTCTTAAATTCCATATATGGGTGAAATCATATGGTTTTTGTGTTTCTCTGACGGGCTTATTTCACTTAGCATCATACTCTCTAGCCCCATCAGGGCCATTGCAAATGGCTCAGCTATACAGTTTTACACTTTATTTTCAGAGCTGGGTCCTGGCCCCCACTCTTCTACCTGAACTCTAAAATAAAAACAATTTGTTGTAGGACTTTGTGGATTTGCTACCAAAAGAGCCTGGAATTCAAGCTGTTCTGCTAGCAGTGGGGAAGGGCCAGGGCACACACCCGAGAGGGCTGGTGCTTCACAGCCTCTCATCTGTCAAGCTGCTGATGGGACACGGGGGTGGGGCTGGGGGTGGTTGTGGGGCCCCATGTGCAGCTGCCTGCCCACGGGTGAATGACCTTACCTCAGCAGAACCTACATACTAGTGGAAACTGGTTCTGGCCAAACCCCTCGGTCCTCTCTAGCAACTGTTACATTTGCTATATGACAGTTTTTGAGAAGGAAGTGGCTACTGATTTATTTTTAAAGCAAGAAGTCCTGCCCACCCTACAAGGTAGAGGATATGTAAAACACCTTAAGTCAAAAGTGTGTTTATGGGCAAACCTGTGATCCTGGAACACCTGTGCCCACCACGTCCCAAGGGAGCCCCACGTACCCCCTGAATGTGTCTACACAGCGTTGGCGCTGAGGTGAGGTGGGCGGACGCCATGCTTCTGGTTGACTATCACCACCGAGCGAGTCTGCCCTGCTCGGAGACCCCAGCTCCTTCAGAAAAATGGGGAGAGAGACATGCCAGTTGATAATGCTAGCGAGTGAATGTCAATGATCTGTATTTTAGGGGAGAAATGAACAGGATGGAGAGCTAATACTCATCCTAACAATCCTTTAATTTGCTTTTGTAGAGATCCCACCTAGAGGCTTAGTTTTCCATATTATTTAGTTTCTGCACCATCTGCTGAGCCTGCAGCTGCCACACTGATCAATGACACAAGGAACCCGTCCACCAGTGCCTCTGGCACGAGGCTCCAAGTATGTCCACAAACGGACGGGAGAAGGTCCATAATGAATTTAGCACAAACAGAAAGTTTAAGTGCCACAGGAGGCCACGGATTTGCAGACTTCCTATGGATGTCTCTATTTTTTTGTTTTAATCTTGACACCCTCTACCTAACTGGATTGGTTCAACAGTGCTGCCTGCAGAGTGAAAAAATGTCTCCATGTCATGCATACAATGCAGCCCAAAGTTCCAACTCACTAGGAAAAAGAAGGGGATCCTGCCCTTCTCCAGAGCCGAAGAGAAGGCTGCTTGCTCTTTATTAAGAATAAAGAACACACGGCCTGGCCTTCTACAACATAAATAACATTAATTAAACCAGATTATAGGTATTACTAGAGGTTTATAAATTCCAAATCTAGAAAACCACCCAGACCACACATGATGCATGCTAATAACTCACAGAATTGATTAGGCGATCAGTTTCCCGTGAATTTATTGCTTTAGAAATCCAATTATGAAAGTCATCCAAACTGCAAATAGAAAGCTCAGTTAATTTATTTCCTTTGGCAGAATTTTCAAAATGATAGTATAGTAGAAGTAAAGAAAATTAATTTGAAGTTAACATTCATATTAATTCAAAGAATTAATAAACATTTTAAAGTATCATTCTGTGTGGTTGATCTCACTTCATCCACACTCCCACTCTCTGCCCCCTTTCCTGCCTTAGATTATTTTAAAGAATCCCAGACATGGTATCATTTTATCATTTTAGTATGGATCCCTAACAAATAAAAGACCCTTTTTTAAAAAACAGAACTGCAGTTTCATTACGACATTTTAAAATATCATCGATAATTCCTAGTATCATCAAATAGCTGGTTCAGTGTCTGTCTCCTAAGTTTTTTTCCTCCAGTTTATTTGTTCAAATCAGTATCTAAATATGAACCATATATTTAATGCAAATATTCTTATTTCTTCTCTCTTTTCCGTACAACTTACTCTTCTTTCTACCTCATTCAGCACTGATAACATCATGATCACATGAAAAATATTAAAACAGAGACATCTAAGGAAGGGTGAAAGGAGAACTTAAGATATTTAACCATTAGAATTTTTTAAATGCCCTTAATTTTCTTGTACATCCTTGTCTTCCCAGTGAAAGGCAAGAGACGCTGTATTCTTATTACTGCCTCCGAGTCTTCTGGTTCAGACAGGCCTAAGCACCCGACGCCCACGGGCATGCTGCAAAGTGATAAGCCAGGGATGAGGGACTGACGTGTGCCAGCAGAGCGTTCTGTCTACAAGGCTCAGAGGCAGGATCACAAGCGATTCCAATTCCACAGTGGAGCGAGGTGCCAATTCTCCCCCATGCAAGAGCTGAAGGTCAGCGACCGGTTACTTTATAAAGTGATGTCACAGACCCATTCATATTGAGAGCACCAAATGAATACACTGTAAAAAACTGGAACAGTATCTGCATCTTATCTTATCAGAAAACTGACAAGACAATACCTTAATTCAAAGAGATGAAACCCCTCTGCTGAAATTACACTCTGTCCCCAAAAAGCAGTTAAGTGAAAACTCTGCTTCTGAGCAAGAAGTAGTCCTTTTGCCCCTCCAGACCCTGGTATTTCCGGGGTACCCAAGGGGAAGAGGGCCAGACTGCACAGACTCCCCGTAGCTTCCGGGTTTCCCCGGGTGGTAGACTTAGACTAGGTTTTCTTTCTTCTAGTTTGGATATGGCTCACCCAGAAAATCTTGGATCCTTCGGTTCGTGAATTCGAGCCCCAGTTCTGAGCTGCACACAGAGCCTGGAGCCTGTTTCAGATTCTATGTCTCCCTCTCTCTCTCTCTCTGTCCCTCCCCCACTCATGCTCTCTCATCTCTCAAAAATGAATGTTAAAAACATTTTTTTAAATCTTGTGATCCTTCTTGAGACCCTAACAGGCAGAGCATTCAATGAGTCTTATTTCTTTAAAAACATGAAAGAACTTTCCTTTGAAGGTGATCCGTCAGGCCTGGATCTATTTTTAATATTTATTTTTGAGAGAGAGAAAGAGAGAGAGCACGAGCGAGGGACGGGCAGAGAGAGAGGGAGACACAGAGTCTGAAGTAGGCTCCAGGCTCCAAGCTGTCAGCACAGAGCCTGACACAGGGCTCGAACTCACAAACCACAAGATCCTTACCTGAGCTGAAGATAGTTGGATGCTAAACCGACTGAGCCACCCAGGCACCCAGCACTGGATCTATTTTACTTTCTTTCCTTTTTATTTTTCCAGTCTACTTACTAATTCACTCTCACCAGACTCACCATTAACCAGGCAGACGGAGGAGAGGAAATCGCCTTGCCAAGCTGCCTGCCTGTCCTAACCAGGGCAAAGTGAGTCCCTGCTGAGGTGAAGAGGTCCGGCACCCCATCTTTATCTCTGTGCCAGATGCCCAGCTGGCAGGAGCTGGGACGCTGCACCAGAGGCCAGCCTTGAGGCTCAGCCGGAGAGGGGACGAAGAACACAAGGGGGCAGCCGCCTCCTGAAATCAGCCCAGGCCTCTACCGCTCACGACAAAAGCAGGCTGTGAGGTTCTTTCTGGAAATAATGCCTTCTCAAGCATCTTCTATTTCTTCAGCCATTTGGGAGGACTGAAGTTATCACTTTTCTGAACTCAGGGACCATCACTTCCTGTATATTGGTCCCTGATACCCAGGAGTAGACTGGGCATAAGTATTCATTTATTCAAAGAAAAACAGCCATTTAAAGGGTCAAACTATCCTGAATATCCTTTTTCTATATGCTACTCCCCCCAGCCGTGCCCTCCCCTAACATCTGCTCACCTCATTAAGAACCTGAGAAAGGAGACTGCAATGATGATCACCACACCGACAAGGAAAGCGACACACACGGCTGGAAAAATCAAAGAAAACACGGTATCACCAAAGTGTCATCATAAGCATCGAAGTTGTCACTACATTTCATCTGTAAGTGAAAAATGCAAACACAAATGGAAACAAGGGAGGGGAAAGGCCTATATTCTTATGCTAATTTTCCTACACTCCCATAAACAATTGAGAACACTCATCATCAGGGGAATGTTAATTTTCATTGTGAAAAATAATAAACATGTACAAAAGAACAGAGATTTGTATAATAAGCCACATATACGCATCACCTAGATTCTAGTATTATCAAGATATTGTCTCTTGCTTCATCTATTGCTACTCTCCCTCTGCTTTTTTTTAATGTATTTATTTTGAGAGAGAGCATGAGTGGGGGAGGGGCAAAGAGATGGGGAGAGAGAATCCTAAGCAGGCGCTGCACTGTCAGCTCAGAGACTGATGCAGGGTTTGATCCCATGAACCGTGAGATCATGACCTGAGCCAAAATCAAGAGTCAGACACTTAACCGACTTAAGCGACTGAGCCACCCAGAGGCACCCCTTGCCTATAGTATTTTTAAGCAAATCCCAGACATCATGTCATTGCCTCCTTCCATCTTCTGTATGTATCTCTAAAGTACAGACCTCATAAAATACACAGCAGCATCATGCAACTCCTGACATGGCCCACTGAGAAGGCTTCTGTAGTCATCTACCAAAAAGGCACAGCCTCTACCTAGTCCTGAGAAAACATGTTGCGCTTTGCAAGCAAGTACAAATAACAAAATAACTGGCCAGTCTCTTCAAAAGTGTCAAGGTCATGGGAAAAAAAAAAAGGCTGTAAGACCTGACAACTAAAAGAGCTCTCTCAAAAGTAAAAAGTAAATATTAAAAATAGATCCAGGCCTGACAGATCACCTTTCAAAGACTGTATCCTGGACCAAAAAGGAGGCCTGGAGAAACCGGAGAAGCCTATATACATCAGTTAATAGCACTATACCAATGTTAGCGTCCTTGTTTCAATCAAGGATGATTGTTGCAATGGCATAATTGTACTATGATTACATAGTTTGGGGATTTAGGGGAAGCTAGGAGAAGGGTAAACGGGAACTCCTTTTTACAACATTTCTTGTAAGTCTAAGATCATTTCAAATCAAAAGTTTCTTAAAAATGGACCTTCTGTTATATAATCACAATGTCATTAACAATTCCTTGGCTAACACTGGGCCCATATTCTAATTTCTCTATCTCAAAAATGTTTTTTGTAGTTAGTGTGTTCAGATCAGGACTCCAACCAGGTTCCCATTTTGTATTTGCTTATTATGGCTCATTAGTCACATTCAGTCATAAATAGCCATTGACTTGTTTGAAATAAGCCATCCATTAGTCTCCTGTTCTAGATCTGTTGCTATGTTTCCTCATGGTGTCACTAGACTTGTTCTTCTATCCTTCAAAGGGGAAATTAGCTGTAAAGGCTTGACTAAAAATATTCAACTCTTTTGGGCAAGAATGCCTCACAAATGGCACTGTGTCTCTCCCACTGTATCACAGCAGGAGCACCGCTGCGACCGCCCACGTGCCTGATGCGCGTGTTCAGTGCAGGAAGCCTGACGTCTCCTCTCGTGTGATGCTTTCATCCACTCATGACTTCTGCCTACATCAATTCCTCCATTAAGGATTAGGATATATTCTGTCATTCTGTCACATATATTAGCTGGAATTATTTCCTAAAGAATTTACCCTCATCACCTCAAACGATGTAGTCATCCTAAAAATACAATTAAAATAGGAAAGGCATGGGATGCCTTGGTGGCTCAGCTGGTTGAGCATCTGACTTGATTTCAGTTTGGGTCATGATCCCAGGGTCATGGGACAAAGCCACGCATCAAGCTCTGCACCAAGCATGAAGCCTACTTATGACTCTTTCTCTCTCTCCCTCTGCCCCTTTTCCCACTGCTCACACACATACACAAAACAAAACCAAAAAATGGGAAAGGCAGGATAAATACTTAGATATTTCGTTCAACTGACAATTTTAAGTCATTCCAGTTAACATCAGATGGTCCTTGGTATCTCCAAATGCAACCAAAGTATTGTTTTTGTTTAGGAAAAGGGCTTTGTTTTTGTTTTAATTTACTTATTTATTTTGAGAGAGGAGAGAGGTGCAGAGAGAGAGAGAGAGAGGGAATCTTAAGCAAGCTCCATGCTGTCAGTGCATAGCCCAACTTGTGGCTCAATCTCCCGAAACATTAGATCACGATATGAGCTGAAACCAAGGGTAGGAACTTAACTGACTGAGCCATCCAGGTGTCCTGGGCTTTGTTCTATTTACTTTCATAATGAACCCCTTGGTTTTTGTACATACAATGTATTTCTATCAATGACATCCCTTATTATTTTTAATGCTGTCCCATGCTAGCCCTTTCTTTCTTTTTTTTTTTTTTTTTGGTTCTTACATTCTTTTGACCTGACCCTACAGTCTTCAAGGCTTCATTATGGACAGTACTTATTAATGCTCCTGGGATTTATTTTATTATCTAATGGGCTCAGACTGACAGATTTTCTTCAGTAGAGTTTAATTAGAGAATGAACAGTCCCTCCTTATCCTAAGGGACTTCTGGACGGTCCACAGAAAACACAGAGAATACTGTGCCCTCTATCCTAAAAAAAGGAAAGATACTTGACAGTCATTTGCCCTATTTCCAGTTTGTTCTCATTGCATTAACTTTGTTTGGCTTATTTATGCCTCATAATTAAACTAAATAACATCTACGAGAATATGTTGGTCACATAATTTTCTTATATATCACATAATTTTCTTAGTATACACCAATAACACAATAGGTACATTATAAATATACCATAACTAAATAAGACAGAATACCTGTAATTCAGGTTTTAAAATACACAAACAGGACTCAAAAACTAAAATCTTTGAAATACAAATTTTAAAAAATTAACAAAGAGCATATACGTACGAAGGTTACTATCAACTGGATTCTTATTGACAACTAGGTCACAAGCAACTTCATTGACTCCATTATGGACGTGCTTTACCAAGAGTGAATAGTTTCCAAATTCTCCAAATTTATATTCCAGCCTATAAAGATTTGGTAAAGTTAAGACAAATGGTTAGATTAGGAAATAAGGAGTTAGGTTATGGTAACGTCATCAAGGCAGAGTGACAAGCATTCCTGAGTACAGACCAGGAAAGATATTTTTAAAATACTGTATTTTGAAGGAAGCAAAAGCTGAAAACCAAACGGGGAGAAAAAAACAGAAAACGCAGGTGTCGGCAGGTCACGTCAAAGCAGGTACAAACCGACAGACTTCCTTCTCTTCCGCGGTGTCACTGAGTCGCAGGACAGACCCATGCTGGGTGCTCACAGCAGCCGCTGCACTGCTAGGCTTCCCGGGTTTTCCACTCCAGGAAACGTTTACCAGAATCCGGAACGAGCACTGTAAGGCAGAAGCACAAGCAACTGTCAGAGGCGTTTGAAAGTCCATTGGCTGTTGGAGCATATGAACACCCACCCACCTGGAACCCGAGGTGGCTTTTCCTCGTTATTTATAATTTTTTTAAGTTTATTTATGTTTGAGAGACACAGAGACAGAGCAAGTGGGGGAGGGCCAGAGAGAGAGGGAGACAGAGAATCCCAAGTAGGCTCCATGCTATCAGTGCAGAGCAGGATGCGGCGCTCAAGCCCACGAATCTGTGAGGTTATGAACGAGCCGAAACCAAGAGTTGGACGCTTTAAGTGGCTGAGCCACCCAGGTGCCCCATTTTCCTTCATACTTATAAAAAAAAACCTTTAAATTCCAAAAATTTAGATAAAATTTGTCTATATATGTGTTGCCGTACAACCTTTATGCATTAGGTAAATTTTTCACATAATTAACAAATACAGCATATATTGCCTTGTGTTCCATTGTATTACATATTATTTAATGAGTAAATTTCCATCCTTCTAACTAATTTGCATACTTAAATGTTTTGCTGGTTGCATTAAATACTAAAAATGTATTTAGGCTGCTTTCAAAGCTTTTTCTGTCTTCTTGTGTATAATTTATGTAAATTATGTCTTGAAAGATCAATACAGAGGCATCTGGGTAACTCACTGGATTAAGCAACCAACTGTTGATTTTGGCGCAGGTCATGATCCCATGGGGTTTGTGAGATCGAGCCTCATGTTGGGCTCTGAGCTGACGGCATGGACCTGCTTGGGATTCTCTCTCTCTGTCCATAACCTCCCTGCTTGTGCTCTCTCTCAAAATAAATAATGAAAATTCAAAAGATAAACATATATAATTATACTTATAATTTATGTTATACATAATTTATATGACATACTGTTTTCAAAGATCTATATATGATCTTCTTTTTTAAAATTTATGTTGAGAGAGAGCATGCATGTGTACATGCCGGTGAGGGGCAAAGCTCTGCACTGTCAGCGTGGAGCCTAACTCAGGGCTCGACCTTATGAACCATGAGATCATGACGTGGGTGGACATCGGAAGTTGGACACCTAACCAACTGAGCCACCCAGGCATCACTACACATAATGTTCTTATTCCTTTAAATTCTTTCCCTAAAATAAATTTCGAAAAATGACACTACTGGATAAAAAATAATCATTTTCATGGTTCTTGTTACATGTGCTCAGTGCTCAGATAAAAATTGCAATATATTTGCTCCTCATTAGCCTTACCAAGATTCAAAAATTTTTCTTCTTTTTGTTCATGTACTAAATATTTATGACATCACAGTATTAAGATTCCATCTTAGTTATACTTCACTATTCTTCTATTTTGTGTTTCTGTGGTGTGAACCGTCTGTGAGACACCAAATCCCCTTGAACATGATCTTAAAAACACATCCTCATGGTCTGCACTACTGAACTTTTCATTATCTCAAATATTTCCCCATCTCGTGCTTTCCTCTTCATGTTATACTGCTTTTAGTTACAAGTTTTTAATGTCTTACATAGTCATAGTAATCTTATTTTATCTATTACTTCATTAGTTTAGAAATGTATTCTGCCTTTTTTAGTATTTTTTTAAGACTGTGGAGGTTATTTTAACTTGAATCCATTTGAAGAGTTTGCTATCTCTCCATTTAACCTATTATTTTCCCTCTAAAATGTCATCATTGTCTTTATGTATGAATTCTCTTGATTTCTCAAGAATAAAAACATGTCATGATAAATAAATCTTTCAGTATGCTAACTTATTCTACTTGATAGAACTTAAGATTTTTGTACCCACATTGATTAGAAAGAATGACCTGCATTTCTTTTCCTGTCTTTGCCAAATTTTAAGATTAAACCCTATCTATACTGCAAAATAAATCAGATATCAAGTCATCATTTCCAGGGGGAAAGTTTATACTTAGGTTAGTTTATATAAACTGAGAATTATTTATTATTTGAAAATGTAGAAAAAAATACATATTCTTTAGGCAAAGAAATTCATTAGAACTTCCCAGCCTTCCAGATTCCTTCCTTTATTTTTTCCTTTATTTCTTCCTTCCTTCCTTTTTTAGAGAGAGGGGGGGGGCGCCTGGGTGGCTCAGTCGGTTGAGCATCCAACTTCAGCTCAGGTCATGATCTTGCAGTTTGTGGGTTCGAGCCCCATGTCGGGCTCTTGTGCTGACAACTCAGAGCCTAGAGCCTGCTTCGGGTTCTGTGTCTCCCTCTCTCTCTCTCTCTGCCCCTTCCCTGCTCATGCTCTGTCTCTATCTCAAAAATAAGTAAACATTAAAAAAATTTGTTTAGAGAGAGTACAGAGAAGAGAATCCCAAGCAGGCTCCATACTCAGCACAGAGCCCAGTACAAGTTTCAATCCCACAACCATGGAATCATGACCTGAGCTGAAATCAAGAGTCAGACGCTCAATGGAATGAACCATCCAGGCACCCCAGAACTTCCCAGTTCCATTCTGATCTATTTATGTTCTCAATTTCTTGAATCAGTCTTTTAAAAAATTTTTTATTTTTTAGTTTTTCATTTATTTTTGAAAGACAGAGCGAGCAGGGGAGGGTCAGAGAGAGAGGGAGATACAGAATCCGAAGAGAGGCTCCAAGTTCTGAGCTAGCTGTCAGCATAGAGCCTGACGCGGGGCTGGAACCCACAAACCGTGAGATCATGACCTGAGCTGAAGTCGGCCACTTAACCGACTGAGCCACCCAGGTACCCCTGTATAACCTTCTTTTTTAATAATATTTTAAAGATAGAGTAACATTACTATGTTTATCGTACTTAGAACATATCTATCTAAGGGAAAACAAAACCTAAATGGCCTTGCTTAAGTCTGAAAATAATTTATGTCTGAAAATAATTAATAGTCAAAAGTAACAGATCACCACTTTGGATTCCTTCACTGCAATGAAAGCCAAGGATTTCTGTCTCTTACTCACTGCTTCTCCCTTCTTACCAACTCCAGATGTCCTGATGAATACTGTTTATGATGCTAAAAAACAATTTTCCTTTTCTTGTCATTATATCTTATTTTTAGTCAGCTATAATAATTACTCATAGTTAACAGGTTTTCCTTTTTTATTTTTTTTTTTAATGTTTTTTATTTTTGAGAGAACAGAGAGAGACAGCACAAGCAAGGGAGGGTCAGAGAGAGAGGGAGACACAGAATCCAAAGACAGGCTCCATGCTCTGAGCTAGCTGTCAGCATAGAACCTGACACGGGGCTGGAACCCACGAACGGTGAGATCATGACCTGAGCCAAAGCCGGACGCTTAACCCACTTAACCGACTGAGCCACCCAGGCGCCCCTCATAGTTAACATTATTATACTAACTTTCCTCCCATTTTTGTTTTCTTTTCAAAAGCGCACACACACACACACACAAAGCACTTGCTGACACATTACAGGGATCTTTAGCTGTCGTGAAGCTATGAAATCTAGTCTATACATTTTTTTAATGTTTACGTGTTTTTTAATGTGTATGTCTCTTAAGTGTTTCTACTTAAAGGAAATTCTCGTTTAGCCAGATTACTTATCTCCAGGACCTATCTTCAACTGGTAAGCCCACCATTCCCAAAGATTTATTATCTTGGATTATGAAACAAATTATTATAATTTGCATTCCTTTGAATAAGTATTTCTCTATTTGCTTAAAGATTTAAAAATTATCATTACTGTTCCAAATGTAAAGCAGGTTATGTCTTGATACCATTTTCTGGTTGTTTAACCTTTACCGCTCATAAAGTGTCTTTCCAGTTTCCAGACTATAAAGTCTTTTCTGGAATTATGGGACATTTTCTACAACTACGTTTAAACGAAAACTCTACCACCCCTTTACACATTTTCCTAAAATAGAACTATCTCCATGTTCTTTTAAATTAGCAGATACCTCCAACCCCACCCCAAGCTGGTCTCAGGTAGCTAATTCTGTTTTCTGATTCTTCACTCTGTCATCAGCATCAATGATTCTACTGTTTTTATTCTAAGGATGCACTTTTTCCCCCTCACCAAAGTGTCTATGACACTTTGCTCATTCTCTGAATTATCTATGATGCTTGTGGCTTTGACATTCAGCTATTATTGATATTTTTTTCAAGTTTATTTTAGATCCTTCACATAGACTGATAAATCTTTTTGTCTTTGCTATTTTTTTTAACACTATAGATTTTCTTTGCTTCATGACTTTGTAGAGCTCTCAGGGGGTTCAATCAAACAGAGGGGGGATAATCCATCACCTCTTCAGCTAGTGCCCATACTGGAGGTTTGTTTGTTTTAAAGCATTTTACTATACGTGGGGAGAAGCACTGGGTGTTATATGGAAACCAATTTGACAATAAACTATTAAAAAAATAATAAAAGCTATTTACTAAATAGTTTATTTACAATAAACTATTTAAAAAAATAATAAAAGCTATTTACTATAAACAGGTCCCTATACAGACAGTCCCTGACTTACCGTGGTTCGATTTATGGTTTTTCAACTTTATCACAGTGCGAGAGCAACATGCGTTCAGTAGAAACTGTACTTGGAATTCTGAATTTTCCTTTTCCTGGGCTAGCACTATGCAGGCTCTCTTTCATGATGGAAGCAGCAGCAGGGAAACGGAGCTCAGTCTGCCCCGCGACCCCGGGGGTGACTGAGACGCTGTGGGCTAGTGGAGGCATTCTGAGCACGTGTGAGGAAGGCTGGGCTGCGCTATGAGGTTCAGTAAGTCACGTGTATTCAATGCTTTTTTGTCTTACTGTATTTTCAACTTACTGGGGGATGCAATCCATGGAGGAAATTCCTCCTCTGAAGGTGGTACATTGAAGTGCTCAATTTAGAAGTGAAGATGATTTTATTTTACCAGGAAGAGTAGCCTTTTACCTAAAAAGCAGCAAGATCTAGGAATTGTACCTTGAGATAAAATAAATCCTTTGTCAACAATTGAGCAAAGGGGGAGAATAAAAACAGAGAGACAAACCGAGAAACAGACTTAACCATAGAGAACTGCTGGTTATCAGAGGGGAGGTGAGTGGGAGATGGGGGAAATAGGTGAAGGGAATTAAGAATACGCTGATCTCAGGGCGCCTGGGGGGCTCAGTCGGTTGAGTGTCCAACTTCAGCTCAGGTCAATGATCTCTCGGTTCCTGGGTTCGAGCCCCATGTCAGGCTTTGCACTGACAGCACAGAGCCTGCTTCAGATTCTCTGTCTCCCTCTCTCTGTCTGCCACTCCCCTGTTTCAGATTCTCTGTCTCCCTCTCTGTCTGCCCCTCCCCTGCTAAGTGCTCCTTCTCTCTCTCTCAAAAATAAACATTAAAAAAAATTTTTTTAATGAATACACAGATCTTGATAAGCACTGAGAAATGTACAGAATTGTTGAATCACTATACTGTACACTTGAAACTAATATAATACCATATGTTAACTATTCTGGAATTAAAATAAAGAACTTAATAAAAATAAGTAAGTCCTTTATCATCAGTAGGACAGATCCCTGGAATCAATGCCATGCCTCAACCTGAGCTTCCCCATTGCCCTCATGACCTTGGCCCTTGGAGAATACCCAGGCATCCTGCTCCTTCCTTCTCTGGTCCAACAAGAGGGTTATGCGTTAGACAGAGAAATAAAATAAAATATGGTCTATCGCTTCCATTCATCACCCAGAACTGAATTTTCAAAAGATGGGCGGGGGGAAAAATAAGAGACTGGCATTGCTCACTGCTAGGCATTCTCCCTGATTCTACATCTTCTGGTTCTTTATACAGCCTGTTTCCTTACCTATGAAACTGAAGTTAACAAGCGAAGGGCTCGGGTATGAGAGCACTGAGGATTGTATCAAACAGCCCAAAGCAAACAAAATCGTGAGCGTGAACATAATACCTACATGGTAACAGCGTTCAGAATTCCAGTAGACAGTCAGGTTTGTTCCGTGTAGTTCGTTATGGATGAGCAGCAGTGCTTGGTCCATCTTAAGCTCTATGTGTTTTTTTTTATCTAAGTCTGCTAAGAATTAGGAAAAAAAAAAGTTTTAAAAAACAGGAAAATAAAGCATCTGAAAGACACGTAAGAGACAAAGTGCACCTGTGTAAACTTCACAGGTGTGCTTCTCAAATGCCTGCACTCTAGGGTTCTGGGGTCTCCCATCCTTTCCCCTGTGAACACATGGCTATGCTTGCACACAGGTGTGTGAGTGCACGCACGCACACACACACCAAACACACATACACAGAGTTGCCCTCTTGTACATGTGCCTCTAAATGAGAATTTGGTTAACATCATTCACATCCTGTGTTCCTGGACCATGTAGGACGTTACATTCATCACATGCGAAGGTGTGACAAGCACTGAATTTACCAGCTTCATGTATCTTCCATTTGACAATATGTCAACCTCAGGAGCTGGGTACTTTCTCCATTTTGCAGATGAAGAAATGGAGGCTTACAAGCATTAGGTAATTGTGCATGGCCAACATTCTGCAAAATCACTGTGTGAACCCAATCAGTTTGTGTGATTCCAAAGTCCAAATCTTCTTCAATCATGTTAACCCCACCCCCCGAACCACCACGGGTGCAGCTCGGGAGAAGTCAGGACACCGGGTCAGCAGGGCTCTGTGGGGATTTCCATGCCCTTCAAAGTTTGAGATGCTCTGCCTTCTATCACTTTGGTTCGGACTTCTGAATCTCCTCCTGGCTGCCCCCAGAGGACAGAAGATGAACCTCAGTGCGAAAGGAAGAAAACCTACCACTCCAGAGTCCGAAGGCTTAGAGCTCACCACTTTACTAGGTGCTCTTAAGACAACCTAAAGACGATGCACATTCTACATTTACACCTGTCAATTTGGTAGGCAAACAAAGAGAACTATTGGCTAAAGTGAAAGCAAAATATTTTGTTTAGACCAACCTCCCCATTTATACTGTGACGCTGCATGAAAAAGAAATTAATTTGCGCTCTAGCTTCCAGGCCATAAAAGAGAGACAGACAGACAGACAGACAGAGACAGAGAGAAACTATTTAATAACACAATGAGAAAGGTAATAATCTAGCCTCTTTTATTTTGTAATATGAAAGCTTACTTCAGGGCTCCCCAGGACCTCCTGTGGATGGTTAATTCAGGAAATTCTTCACTGTAGCCAGCCTAAATCCCTCATTTTATTCTTTTTTAAAAATATTTATTTATTTAGAGAGAGAGTGCACACACACAAGCAGGGGCAGGACAGAAAGAGGGGGAGAAAGAATCCCAAGCAGCCTCTACTCTGTCAGCACAGAGCGCAACATGGGTCTCCATCCCAAGAACCATGAGATCATGACCCAAGCTGAAATCAAGAGTCAGAGTCAGACACTTAACTGACTGAGCCACCCAGGGGTCCCAAATCCCTCATTTTAAGGTTTACCCTAATTTACCCTTATTTAGCTCTTGGTAAATACAAATTCCACCATATGTCACTCTTAATAATCTATTGAAGATTGTTCCCTCTCTAGGCTAAAGAAAGAACTTTTTCTCTTCTTTCCTTCTGGAGAGCTTCTCCTAGTGGAAGCAGTGTTTGGGACCAAAGGTGCGTTACGTGTCTGGACTCCAAGTTAGACCAACCTGAATTTGAATCCCACCCTGTCTCAGCTTCCTCAACAATAAATTAAGCGTCCAAAGGTTCTACACTCAATTTCCATTGTGGGATGAAGGTTCCCACACCACCAGGCAATTCTCGAACACAGTGTCCTACAATTCAACACAGTTCTGACACCATGTACCTGGAGACAGTGTCAGATCCCGCAGCTAGGGGCTCAGTCCCACAGGCCTTCAGATGTCAGTCACCAGCACAGGGTACCACCTATGCCTCTGACCGACCAGCTATGGATTGGAGGTTCGCACGACCCCCTTCTCACGTTCAATTAATTTACTAGAACGGCTCACAGAAGTCAGATAACACCTTACTACTACATTATTGGTGTATCACAAAAAGGTATAACTGAGGAACAGCCACATGGCAGGGATGCACAGGGTAAGACACCGACCAGGAAAGGGCGCGGAGCTCCATGTCCTCTCCCAGGCTGCCACTGTCTCCCCAGATGTCTGAGTGTTCACCAACCCACAAGCTCTCCCAACCCTCTCCTTTAGGTTTTTATGGAGACTTCATTACCAAGGCAATTGATTAAACTACTGATCGTTTATGACTGATTCAACCTCCAGCCCCTCTCCCTTCCCCAGATGCTGGCTGTGGGACCGACAGTTCCAACCCTCAAATCACAGGGTGGGTTCCCAGGTCACCAGGCCCACTCTTCGGTGCAGGCCAAAGGCCACCTCATTAACATAACATGGGACACCTTGTCCGCTCTCTCCACTGAGGAAATCTGCAAGAGGTTTAGAAGCCGCTGGGCAAGAAACAGGGATGCAAACCAAATACATATATTTCTTGATATAAATCACACTTGTAACAGCATGTCCTTCACAAAACTGCTGGGAAGGCTAAAGTTAATAATATACGTAACATGTTGGCACAGAATCTGAAACAAAGCAGGTGTTCAACACATGATCATTACAATGTCCAGGCCACATCTAACCAATGCAGAGCTTCCTTAGGATTATGAACAGATGGGTGAATACTTTTCAGTTGTTTCTTCTATTTTCATGTAACTTCACTTCCAATTTCTTCCCATTTCCTCTTTTCTTCCATTGTAAGAAATGATGCTACATACATTTGAAAATTACCCTGTCCTCCTTTTGACATAATTCCTTAACTTCCAGGAGCAAAATCTTACAGCTTTTTAAATAGCTTTTGCTCTGCATTGCCAAAATCCTCTCCATTTTAGTTGTGATTTATAATGACAACTGTGACCACCGGCTCCCAGGTGATACACTCAATGTGTGCCAGGCCCCAACAGGCCTGTGAACAGCTACTGCTGTGTCCATTTTCTGGATGAGGAATCTGAGGCCAAAGTCTCTCACCAGCCACCAGGATTTAAGCTGCAGCCGGCCTGACCAGCACCTGAGCTCTGTTACCAGTCTCCTGAGAGTTAACATATCTGTTCCCTCAAAGCTGGGCCAGGGATTTGGAGCCTTTTTCCCCCCTCACTTTTTAGCCCCATGTATAGAAAATCTAATTTTCTAATTATTTTAGTTTTGAAATAACGATTAGCAACTTTGAAATATTTTCCAAATGTTTGTCATCAGTACTTTCCTTTCATGTGAACTGTTGGAACGTTCACTTATTTAACTACTTAACCCCCATTAGAAAGGAGACAGCAGGGGCGCCTGGGTGGCTAGGTCGGTTGAGCGTCTGGCTTTGGCTCAGGTCATGATCTCACGGTTCGTGGGTTCGAGCCCCGCATAGGGCTCTGTACTGACAGCTAGCTCAGAGTCAGGAGCCTGTCTTCAGATTCTGTGTCTCCCTCTCTCTCTGACCCTCATCTGCTCACACTGTCTCTCTCCCTCTCGAAAATAAAAAAAAGAGACAGCAGGCTAAAAATGGAGTCACTTATGTACACCCTACCAAGATTTAATTTTTTTTTAATGTTTATTTATTTTTGAGAGAGAGAGAGAGAGCGAACTCGTGGAGGGGCAGAGAGAGAGGAAGACACAGAATCCGAAGCAGGTTCCAGGCTCTGAGCTGTGAGCAACAAACTCCAATGCGGGGCTCAAACTCACAAACTACGAGATCATAACTTGAGCCGAAGTTGGATACTTAACCAACTGAGCCACCCAGTTGCCCCTAAACCCCACCAAGACTTATCTAACATAACCTAACTGTAGCTGCTTCTGCCAGAAATGTGACCTTCAACCAGGCAGCCTGGAACTTCCCAGTGAGCACCAGGAGGTAATCTGCTGATAGACCCCTTCTATTCCCCTTAGGAAGGTGACCTGGCCTAAAACAATCCATTTTTATGAATAATTTCCTTTTTCCTCTCCCTCTCTGCCTTTAAAAACTCTCCTTTTCTGCAGCTCAGTGAAGTTCCTTTCTACACTACTTGCTAGATGATCTTGAAATTTACTCAGTTGAATTTTTGTTCTTTAACAGATTCAGTGGCAGTGGGGGGACTGAAGGAGACTTCCAACGGCCTGGGGGAAAATGAGAAACGTGAGCCTGGTACCCCACAAGCACTCTGAGCTCACGGTCTTCCTCACCATGTCCAAGAGCCACGGGTAAGTTCTCTCTTGGTTCTGTACTCTGCTCTCTGCATCAAGCTCTCAATCTAATTGGCTCTTTAGTCTGCAATTCCAGAGTTTTTGAGTGGAAAACCCCAGCCCTTTTAATCCTGTCTCAAGATCTACATGGGAACTGTGGGTAGCGGTGCCTCACTCCACGGGGAGCCCCCAGTCTGTAATCCCCATTTGTTGAGGTTTGCTGGTTCAACCCTTGTCCCAGCTCGAGCATCCACGGAGATTGCTGCTGGTGACGCAGGGCCTTCTATTAGCCACTTCGCAGAAACTTCCACCCCCCCAGGTTTTGGTTCTGTTCTTGGACTCCACTTTGGGAACTGTTGGCATTTCAGGCTACAGTTCTCTGTCTCTTTGGACCCCACCCCAGAGAGGAACTGCTGGCCACAGCGGCAGTTCTCCATTTGTTTGGAATCAGTCCGTGGTCCCCCATTCTTTGAGGTCTACTGGTTGGACACTTTCCCCAGTCCCGGTTCCTTGGTTATACTGATCTCCAGTTTCAGTTCCTCAGATACTACTGCTTTTTGTTAATGCGTATATAATATAACATTAATTGCTGGTGGGAATCTTGCAAGACAAAAGAGTCACAAAAATTGGTGAGCACAAATCAAGCATTTAAGGGCTCTTAGAATGCTTACCACTTAGCCCAAAGACATGTGTGTTAGGATGAGCTGGTCACAGAACCAATTAGGTAGACACTACATTACCCACCAACCTCAAGAAAAATTATGCGTAAAGAGGTGCACTGTCAAACACCACACAACCTCAACCCCACCACTGTACATCCCTCTTGGCTACTGATCTGGCTCTAAGAAACTCTTCCATCAGTTGATGATGCATCAAGACCTTTTCAGATTTTTTTTAAGTTCATTTATTTATTTTGAGTGAGAGAGAAAGAGAGAGAAAAAGAGAGAGAAACAAAGTGCATGAGTAGGGGATGGACAGAGACAGAGGGAAGACTGAATCCCAAGCAGGACCCACACTGTCAGTGCAGAGCCCGAAGAAGGGATTGAACTCACAAAACATGAGATCATGACCTGAGCTGAAATCAAGAGTCAGATGCTTAACTGATTGAGCCACCCAGGTGCCCCCAAACCTTTTGATATTTCTAATGCTTTTTTAATGTTTATTTTTGAGAGACAGAGTGCAAGCAGGGGAGGGCAGAAAGAGAGACACAGAATCTGAAGCAGGCTCCAGGCTCTGAGCTGTCAGCACAGAACCCAAAGCAGGGCTGGAACTCACAAACATGAGATGGTGACCTGAGCCAAAGTTGGATGCTTAACTCACTGAGCCACCCAGGTGCCCCTAAACCTTTTGATATTTTTAACAAAATTCCCCCAAATCAAATTCTAAATGAAGTCTTTTTGACCTTGAACCCATTTTGGGTTTTCCAGATGGTCCCTGGAATATCTCAAAGGATTTCTTCTCTCTTTATATTTTTGAGAGACAGAGAGAGACAGCACGAGGAGGGGAGGGTAAGAGAGAGAGGGAGCCACAGAATCCAAAATAGGTTCCAGGCTCTGAGCTAGCTGTCAGCACAGAGCCCGATGTGGGGCTCGAACCCACGAACCGTGAGATCATGACCCGAGCCAAAGTTGGACGCTCAACCGACTGAGCCACCCAGGCGCCCCTCTTCTCTTTCTAAAAGGGAAGATGTTAAACTAAATAGGCTTAACTGGTATGAAAGATAAGGCTATTTACATGGGAAGCATTGTGGAACAGGGGATGCTAAGTCTTCTTAGATTACATTTGTGTGCATATATGTTATTAATATAAGTGTTCCGAAAACTATATGAAACTCCTGAAGACCTAATAAGTATTGATATAACAGTAACATTTCTAATTCTAGTTACTATCTTAAAATGTATTCACAAAAATAACCAAATTTCCTTGTCAATTCCATTGTAATGAACTTTCATCAACTCTTTAACAATAGACATTTAAAAATCTCTTGTCATTTACAGAGAGTTATTGTTTTATTGAGATGCTTTTGTAAAAGCTCCCTGCAAATGTGTGTCATCTTTGGAGAAATTTATGGAAAAGAATCTGACAAGTACTGTAGAATATAGGTGTCTGATAATTTTCAGATCATGCAACTGAATTGGGTAAGAATTTCCAGAATACTTGTAATGAGACAACATTGGCCATATTACTAGAGCTCTGACGAGCAGGTCATATTTGAAAGAGATATGCATAGAGTCAGATATGACCAAGCAGTTTTAAAGACTGACTTTACAGAGCCAATAAAGCCTCTTGAAAAGAATGACCTAACACCTTTATTATTCCCAGCAAAGTAGTAATAAAAAGACCTTATATGGGGATGCCTGGGTGGCTCAGTCAGTTAAGTGCTGGACTTCAGCTCAGGTAATGATTTCACGGTTCATGGGTTCAAGCCCCGCATCTGCCTGTCTGCTGTGGGCCCAGAGCCTACTTCAGATTCTCTGTTCTCTGCTCTCTGCCCCTCCCCCACCTCAAAAATAAACATTAAAAAACATTTTTTAAAAAAGCTCATATGGTCCAAAAACAAATTTTTTTTAAAGAGGAGAGGGCACCTGGCTGATTCAATTGGTAGAGCATGCAACTCTAGATAATCACGGTCATGAGTTCAAGCGCCACACTGGGCATAGAGCTTACTTAAATAAATATATTTTTTAAAAAAGAAAAAATACTATAACCAACTTTTTAAAAGTTTATTTATTTATTTTTGAGAGAGAGAGAGAGAGAGAGAGAGGAAATCCCAAGTAGGCTCTGCACTGTCAGCACAGAGCTAGTTGGACAGTTGGCTCAAACTCATGAATCTCAAGATCATGACCTGAGCTGAAACCAAGAGTCAGATGCTTAACTAACTGAGCCATCCAGGTGCCCTATGTGGTCAATCATCCTGCTGCACTTAAGAAAATAATCAGGTGGGGGCACCTGTGTGGCTCAGTCCATTAAGCATCCAACTTTGGCTCAGGTCATGATCTTGCAGTTTATGAGTTCAAGCCCCATCACTGGGCTCTGTGCTGACAGCCAGCTTGGAGCCTGGAGCCTGCTTCAGATTCTGTGTCCCCCCCTCTCTCTGTCCCTCGCCTGCTCATACTCTGTCTCTCTCTCTCTCTGACAGTGGGAACAGGGGAGGGTCAGAGAGAGAGGGAGACACAGAACCTGAAGCAGGCTCCAGGCTCCGAGCTGACTGTCAGCACAGAGCCCAATGCGGGGCTCGAACCCACCAACACGACATCATGACCTGAGCCAAAGCCGGCTGCTTAACTGACTGAGCCACTCAGGCACCCCTAAAACATTAAAAATAATAATAATAACAGGCAAAGTTTAATGCAAACAAGTTAGTTTTACTATCAAAAATAAGGGTAACTGGGGCACCTGGGTGGCTCAGTCGGTTGAGAGTCTGACATCAGCTCAGGTCATAATCTCATGGTTTGTGGGTTCAAGCCCTACCTTGGGCTCTGTGCTGACAGCTCAGAGCCTGGAGCCTGCCTCGGATTCTGCGTCTCCTTCTCTCTCTGCCCCTCCCCCGTTCGTGCTCTGTCTCTCAATAATAAAATAAATAAATAAATAAATAAATGTATAAATGAGGGTAATTGTAGAGAGAAAAAATTATGTTTACCTTTGTCTATATTAGAGTCTAATCCTGTTAATTGCTTTTGAGGTTGTTATGAATTGGACTGTATCTTGAATTCTAGTTTCCTCAATAATTTGGCTCCATTCTCCAAACTGATGTTTCCAATTTTCTCCCACCCTTCTGATTTGGAATCACCAAGGAAAAAGACTGCCTTTGAACCTCCCTGGAAGGGACTACATCAGGTCCCCCTCACCACCCAGATGGCAGCCAGACTGCAGGGGCTTAACCCTTAGAGACGTACCTCACTGCTGAAGGAGGCTCCCCGACACGGGGTCTCTTCCACGCACTGGAGACCTCCACATCCAAGTGAACGGGAAGAGAAGGAGCTACATCAAGGCAGACTGCTTCCTCCCGAGATGCCAGATCAACACTTCATACTTTAATTTGAAACTTTCCCATCTTCCCTTTCTGTCCTTTACTCTGGCGCTGGCCAGAAATAATGCCATTATCTGTATCTCCCAGGCCATTGCTAAGGTGGGTACCTCTAAGAATTTAGAATAACATTTTATTTTAGGCTAAGAGGAAACCTAGTTGACTCTTTGGCTTGAACAGGCACATACAAACAATCCCTGTGAATGGACCCACTGACAGTGCCACCTTAGTGGGAAGTGATTTATGCCCCAACAGAGTTTGTCTTTGTCTGTGGGGGGTATCATTATCCATGCCTCGACAGCTGGGCAATGCCTCTTAGTTTAGCTAACTGAACTTTCCACAAATGAACTATGACACCTCACTGGTCCACTCTCCTGGATTGGCACTGTCAAGTTAGAAAGGAATTAGTGGGAAGCATTCATGACTCACACTCACTTCCTGTGACAGGGCCGTCACATTTCCTGGGAAGGAGGAAGTGTAAATGAGAATATGATCAGAAGCCTCTCCTTAACTCTTAACGACTGTGCAGAATTCACTGCTAAAATAAGAGCTGCCCAATACAGATCCTTAGACTCTCTGCCCAAAATTGTTCTTGATAATAGGACAGCCCTTAATTATATTTTAGCCAAGAAAACAGTGGTCTGTGCTGTGACCAAAACCACCTGCTGTACCTGAATTGATACTTCTGGGGAAGTTGAAACTCAATTACATAAGATCACTGAGCAGGTGACTTGGCTTAAAAGTGGACTCTTTCAGGGCGCCTGGGTGGCTCAGTCGGTTAAGCCTCCGACTTCAGCTCAGGTCATGATCTCACATTCATGGGTTCGAGCCCCACGTCAGGCTCTGTGCTGAACGCTAGCTCAGAGCCTGGAGCCTGTTTCCGATTCTGTGTCTCCCTGTCTCTCTGACCTTCCCCTGCTCGTGCTGTCTCTGTCTCTCAAAAATAAATAAAAAATTTTTTAAAAAAAGGGGGGGACTCTTTCAACAGGGTCTTTCTTTGACTTATTTGATTTTGATTTCAACCCAAGTGGCTCTGAAATGCACATCAGATATTGGAAATTACCCTGCTTATAATAATCATAGTAATTTCCCTGGCACATTATATTCTTTCAAAAGCTCTCTCAATACATATTTGCAGCCACTAACCACCAAGAAAATGATCTCAATATAAGAACATCAAAAAAGGACTGAAGAGAATGACCAACTTAAAAATTATAAACCTTGAAGTTGTGGCTTATAACATCAGAGATTAAAACAAACAAAAAACCCATCATGACCTATGAATACCACAGAAAGTAGCAACAAAATTTCATAAAAAGCTGCGAGAACTACAGAGCTGAGCATGGCATTAGCGCCTTATACTCTGACCACATCTCTCAGTTAAACTGAGAGTCTGATCAAACATGGAAATTGTTAGAAAAGAGACAGCATGCCCAAAATGGAGTCACTTATGCTACACCCCTGCCAAGACTTAATACCTAACCTAACTGTACCTCTACCTTCTCCCAGAAGATGACCTTTAGGCAGCCAACCTGGAATTTTCTGGTGAGCACCAGAAGGTAATCCACTGAGGGTGCCCTTCCATTACCCCTAGGAGAGCATTTGGCCTAAAATGCATTCTTTGTTAATGATTTCCTTTTTTAACTCTCTCTGCTTTATATTTTTAATTTTTTTTTAATTAAAAAAATTTTTTAATGTTTCATTTTTGAGAGAGAGAGACAGCGTGAGCAAAGAAGGGTCAGAGAGAGAGGGAGACACAGAATCTGAAGACAGGCTCCAGGCTCTGAGCTAGCTGTCAGCACAGAGCCTGAGACATGGGGCTCGAACCCATGAACCACAATGTCATGACCTGAGCTGAAGCCGGACGCCTAATCAACTGAGCCACCCAGGCGCCCCAATTCATGAATTATTAAATGAAGACAATTTGCTCTTTACATTTACTCAGGTGCATTGTTATTTAACACCCCTTCTGTCTTGGTGCTCCTTAGGATTTACATCATTTCTTTACACAAAACAGACATTAAATCCTTTGTCAAACCTGCCATACACACGTCCTACCGTGTTTTCAAATACTTCTCTTTACCTTCCCTGGTTCAGTTTGATAGTTTTCATTTTCAACTTTAGAGTAACTATCCACTGACCTTTTCCTTTTTAATTGTTTTACATATCACCATCCCTTCATACTTGGAATAAAGCTTTTATTCAGATTCTTCTGAATAAAAGAGGGTGGAGTAAGGTTCTTGTTCTGTGCTTCAATTTTCCATATGAATTTCAGACTCTGACAGCTCTTAATTGTCATCATAAGGATGCAACTCCCAAACCATCCAATATAACATCTTTTGTTTTTACATTTATTTATTTTTGAGACACAGAGAGAGACAGAGTGTGAACAGGGGAGGGGCAGAGAAAGAGACACAGAATCCAAAACAGGTTCGAGACTCTGAGCTAACGGTCAGCATTGAGCTGGATGCGGGGCTCGAACCCACAAACCATGAGATCATGACCTGAGCCGAAGCCAGACACTCAACCAACTGAGCCACCCAGGTGCCCCCCAATATGACATCTAAATTGAACTTAAACGCTCAGGTTTAACAAAAAGCTGCCAACTTGTGATACTGCTGACATTAGAAACACCAGGACAACACTCAAGAAGCAATATATACAAAAAAACAATTCTCTCCTCCTCTCCTGTCCATAGTGTCTTGGTGAGGACATACACCAAATAAAGTCACCTTTCAATAGGTGCCAAAGTAACTGTGTTGTTTGTATATCAGACTTTTGTTTCTAAATATTTAATTTCTGGTCCTAGCTCTCTGCTCATGAGTATGTTGGCAGCAGAATTCTTTTTCTTAATTTTATTTATTTATTTTGAGACAGAGCAAAAGCATGGGTGGGGGAGGGGCAGAGAGAGAAGGAAAGAGAGAGAATCCCAAGCAGGCTCCACACTGTCAGCCCAGAGCCCGATGTGGGGGTCGTACCGACAAACTATGAGATCATGAACCGAGCCTAAGCTAGATGCTGAACCAACTAAGCCTCCCAGGCACCCCTACGGGGCAAATCTTTAAAGACCTATTCTATTTTTTTTTCTTTGGAAGTAAACTTGAATTCTCAAATCATATGAAGATGGAGTTCTTAGTAGGAAGTTGTCCAACCCAAACCTGGACTCCAGATGGCACTAAAAGCCTAGCTGTCCTCTCAACACAGCTTCATGAAGTTCTAGAGTGGACCACCTAAGAATATTAATATGTGGGGCGCATGGGTGGCTCAGCCTGTTGGGCCTCTGACTTCAGCTCAGGTCACCAACTCACGGTTTGTGAGTTTGGGCCCCACATTAGACTCTGCTATGAGAGTGCAGAGCCTCCTAGGGATTCTCTCTGTTTCTCCCTCTTCAACATCAATAAACTTTGTGAAAATATGTTAATATGTTCTCTCTCACTACGAAGAATTGCTATTTAGAAACAATTTTTTTCATAAAATAATTGTCAGTGACTGGTGCTAAAGCACAAAGAAAACGCCTCGCACAGCATCTCTCTCTGACAACTTATGAACGGCCTGATTATGTAACCTCTTAGGGTCCCTTTCCTCCATTATCAAAGAAGGGGAGTAAAGAGACTTGAGGTCAGGGGTGGGGGGAGCAGGAATACAAAATGTAATCAGCTAAACTGCTTTTCCAAAATTCATTTTGTCTTTGCCCTACAAGATTTTGACCGGGGAGGAAGGGTAGTCTGAACTGCTGACACCGACACCGAAACCCCCTATTCAGATACAGAAAAGGGGGTGATATGAGGGGGAAGCAAGGCAGGTAACAGGCAGGCCTTTCCCCAAACCCTGACCAAATAGTGTTTGCTGCAGTTGACTGATCCCCACAATCCCTGAATCCCCTGGGGAGGCGCTGGGGACCATTATCTTCTAGGATTCTCGGTTGAGGGAGTCTAGGGGAGGCCCTGGACTTTGTATTTTTCACCATACCCACAACCTCCAGGGTAAGTTTGGAGACCAGGTAAATTAGGAAAACACTGGAGAAGCTGATACTTCTACTCCTAGCCGCACAATAAAATCACCCCCAGCAAAAATACCCCGTCCAGCCCCTCCCGGGACGGGACAAAGGACCTGGTTCCGCGGCTTCCCAGCAAACCGCAGGGCTCCTGCAAACCGCTGCATGAACTGTCCCTTACATCCCCTTAGCTGTAAAATCTGCTTAACGGCGCTCGAGATTACGCTTCGAGTTTGAACAACCAGCTCCTGCAGTTAACACCCTCCCCGCGCCGTCGAGGAGTTTTTCCTCTGGGTCGGACATTTACTCGGGAGTTTAACTGCAGCGCGGCGGGAGGCTCTTCGCCCGTCAGGCTGCGAACTAGGGCTGCCGCGCTCCGGCGCCCCGCAACTCCAGCGGCCTGGCAGGGCAGCGGCTACCGCGCAGGAGGCCACCCGCCACGTCCTCCGTCCTTTTTGGGAAATGGACTTCATTTGCGCAGAAGTCCCTGCAAACTGTGGGCTAGATGAGGACTGGACATCGGATACACCCCGCTTCTTGGCCAGTCCGTCTCTTATTTAGCTTTGCATTTGGGGAGTAACAGGTCTCCCAGTTTTAGGCATTTTACTATTTAGACAAAAGTCGCCTGGAGACCTCTGCGCCCCGCAGCCTCAGGGCATGCGTGCGGGGTTCAGGGTTGCTCAGTTCCGCGACTCTCTCCGCGGCCTGCTGCATTCCCTCCTTTCCTTTTAGGGTGGGCGCTCTTTGGACGCTGGGGTCGCACACAAACACACACACACACACACTGCACTAGTCCGCCGGGCCCGCGAGGCTGAGCCGGGAAGTGCCTGCGACAGCGGCCAAACGCAGCTACACCGGGAGAATCCTGGCCCGGGGACGCTCACTACAACGCAAAGGAAACAAAATCTAGTTCCGGAGACTTGCTTTTTCCAAGCGCTCGCCCGCGGCCCGGGCCGAGAGGGAAGAGTCGCGCTGTCCGCAGCCGGCCGCGCCCCCAGCGGAACCCGCGGCGGGAGGAGGCGCAGCGGCGCGGGGTCCGCCGAGCCGCCCGGGCCGGAGCCCCGGCGCGCACTCACCTCGCGGAGGAGCGGCCTCGGCATCGCGCTCGGGGGAGCCTCCGGGGGCTAGCAGCGCGGCGCTCAGCACCGACGCAGCCAGCAGCAGCGCGGCCAGCGCCCGGCCCGCGCCCCACGCCCCGTCCATGACGCCCGCCGCTGCCTCAGCCGCCGCTCCTCTGCCGCCGCCGCGCTCCCGGGCCCTGCGCTCCTCCGCGGCGCACGGCCGCGCGCCCGTCATTGCCTCCCTCCCGGCTGCCGTCACCGTCTGAGTCACCCGCGAGGGCGGGGGCTGGGGCAAAGCCGAGCTGGGGGCGGGGCCGCCCTCGTGGGAGGGCCTGGGGGCCTGTCCCGGCGTCCCACGGGGCAGCGAGCTGCGGGGGCTTGGGTACGCGTTCCCTGGGGAGGAGCCGATATTCGCTCCCATCGCGCAGTGCTCTTTATTCTGGGCGGGGGCGAGGCCTGCTGGCCCGCAGTCGCTGGTCCCCAGTCTCGGGCCACTCCCCTGAGCATTCACCATACAAACAGACGTGTGTTAGCGTCCGCTGCTCACAGTTTAGGAAATGCCTTGGTCAGCAAGACAGGCAGAGTCTCAGCCCCAAGGCGTTCACCACGCCGGAGAGATGCGCATTCAAAACCACTGTGTGGTACCGGCACTTTGAAGAGCTCTTCATCAGTCCCTGATACAAAGAACCGCGCAGGCACGTGAATCCGCGGTTGCACTCTTAGCAATATGCCCTGAGGAACTGCCATTCAAGTAAGGGGACAGGTACAGTAATACTTGTAGCAGAGTGGTTTGAAATTGCAAAAATCTGTAAACACTGTAAATGTCGATCAGTGCAGAAAATGGGCAAATTGTATAATATTTACAGCTGTAGAAATGATCTAGAGTTACAAGTATCAACATAGATGAATCACAAAAGACTGCAGAGAAAAATGCAAGTTGCAGAAATACCTTTGTAATAACTTCTATGTAAAGTATAAAGCCAAGAAAAATACTAAGTGTTCATTAGATGTATTCGCATAAATAATAAAACTATAGAGACATGTGGAAAGATAAACACTAAATT
>PISW01007641.1:51183-86137 GCA_004023785.1 Mungos mungo
TTATTTTTGATACAGAGAGAGACAGAGCATGAAAGGGGGAGGGGCAGAGAGAGAAGGAGACACAGAACTGGAAGCAGGCTCCAGGCTCTGAGCTAGCTGTCTGCACAGAGCCTGATGCGGGACTCGAACCCACGAGTGTGAGATCTGACCTGAGCCGAAGTCGGAGGCTTAACCGACTGAGCCACCCAGGCGCCCAACACTAAATTCAAGTAATGGTTGGGAGGAGGGAGCAAACTGTTAGCACAATGGGCTTCTCGAGAGTACAAGGGACAGTGGTGTCTAAGCAGACTGGCAAGACCGTTGTCTACTGTCCAGCAGCTGCTTCTGGTTCCCACAGAATGGGCCACAGGGGCCGTTGGGTAGATGTGCCCTTCTCTCCTCTCCTTGAGGGCTGCTCTTTCAGCTTTGTCCTAGTCTCCCATGCCCAGGAGAGTCTGGAGTTCCTGTCTTAGTGCATGGCTTCCACCAGACACCTACCTCATGGTTCCCTCCCTCATTCAGGTCTCAGCTCAACTGTTCTGTTTTCAAGGAGGCCTTCCCCATTAAAGCTAAAGCATTCTGATGCTCTATGTCACTGCATCTGCTTCGTTTCCTGTGTTGTGTTCACCTCTACCTAATATTAAAACGTGGATTTGTTTATCTGTTTCTCTTGCACTAGAATGTAAGTTCCATAAAAGCGAAGATGTACCCTGAGGCTAAGAACTTTCTCTGTTAGGCTATAATGAACAGCCACCAAATCCCTTAGCTTATATAAACAAAAGTTCATTTCTTGCCCACACTTATGACCAAGGCTTTGTAAGGATGCAGGTCCAATCCGGCCCTCACCACCGGGCCTTCCTAGCCTTCCCGGAGCCGGTCACAGCGCACCTCCATGCTGGAAATGCGCCCGGCGGCCCTGGGGGGGGGGGGGGGAGGCGGTCCCCCGCCGGCCACAGGTCCGATCCAGCCTTCCCCTTTACTTAAAGGGGAAGGCGCCGGCTTCTCCTGAAAGGGCGCGCATTAAGGAGGGACAACTCCTGCAGCACCCAATCGGCACCCAATCGGGGGAGGCCGGCTGATACCTTTGACCTTTCTAGAGGCAGCCTAGTCACGCCCCACGTGGGGCATCCTGGGCCCACTCTGATTGGTCAGTGCCCCGGATGGTGTGATTGGCTCCCACAACTGCCAGTATTGATGGGGGATAGGGATTGGATCACTGTATTTCCTGTAACTCCCCCTTCCAAAGGCATAAAAGGCCCTGCCCTGCGTTTGTTCGGGCTCTCTCCATGTGGCCAGCAGGTCGCCTGGGGACTGTGAGCCCGAGCTTAAGCTTGTAATAAAGGCCCTTTGCTTTTGCAGGCGTGACTCCCTATCAGTCTCTGGTGTTTGTTTTGGGGTGATTTGGGGCGATTTTAAAAACTTGGGCACAACAGCTTCACTTCAACAAGAGTTTCTACCCTTACTGCAGCAGTGAGAAGATAACATAGCAAATGCTCTTAAACTCCTTCCCAGAAGAGATGCCTGTGATTTGTATTCACAGTTTACCGTCCAAAGCAAGTCATATGGCTACATGCAATGAACATGCGCAGAAAACTAAAAAAAAAAAAAAGCCTCTCTCAAAATAAATTACAAACTTTTAAAAATAAATAAATAAAAGAATCATTACTGTTAAGATGCCAATTCTCCCCAAATTGATAAATCACAATCAAACTTCCAGCAGAGTTGTGTTTTTGTTTTTCTTTTACATGTGTATAGAAATTGACAAATGATTCTAAAATTTATAGGGAAATGCAAAGGACCTAGAATAGCCAAAATTATTTTGAAAACAAATTTGTAGGAATTACATTATCTGATATCAAAACTTATTATAAAACTATAGTAATCAAGATAGTGTGCTTTTGGCATAAGGATAATATAGATTGAAGAATAGGATAGAGAGCCTAGAAATAAACACATAAAACTGGGTTTTCACCATGGTACCAAAGGGCTTTAATACGGGAAAGGATATTCTTTTCAACAAATGATGCCACAATTAAATGATTCACATGGGGAAAAAATGAACCTTGACTCCTACCTCATACCATATACCAAAAATAAACAACACCACACCCACCCACCCACTTACCCCCCCACACACACAACAGATTAATGACCTAAATGTAAAAGCTGAAACTATAAAACTTCTGAAAAAAATGGGAAAAAATATTTATGATCTTGGATTAGGCAAGGACTTATTTTTCTTTCCTATCCACCCAACCCCACTCCCATAAAGTGTTTATTAAAAGACAAACAAACCAGTTAGGTGTTGGATGAAAGATTTCTTAAATAGTACATAAACCACTTCTTAAAATTAAAGACACTACAAAAAAAAAAAGAGACAAAGACACCGTTAGGAAAAAAGAAAAGGAAAACCACTGACTGTGAGAAAAGATTCGGAAAACATATTTGATAACAAGCTCTTAATTCCAAGTACAATTCAGTAAGCAAAGACTATTTTAAAAGGAGCAAGGGTGCCTGGGTGGGTCCAATTGGTTAAGCATTCAACTTTTGACCTTGGCTCAGGTCATAATATCATTGTCACAGATGAGCCCAATATCAGGCTCTGTGCTGATGGTGTGAAGCCTGCTTGGGATTCTATCTCTCCTTCTCTCTTCCCCTCCCTGGCTTGTGCTCTTTCTCTGTCTCTCTCCCTCTCTCTCTCTCAGAATAAATAAACTTTAAAAAATTAAAAATGGGCAAAAGATTTAAACTCTCCATCAAAGAGGGTATGTGAATGGCCAATAAACATATGAAAATGTGCCTGGCATTATTTGTGTTCAGAGAAATGAAAATTAAAACTACAATGAAATACTACCTCACACCCACCAGAATAGCTAAATTTAAATGGGCTGGTAATAATGAAAAGGTTTGCAAAAATGTGGAGCAATGGAATTACTAATGGAATCCATTGCTAATGGAAATATAAAATGGTACAGCTGCTTTGGAAAACAGCTTCTTGCAAAGTTTCTTGTAACGTTAAACATATACTTACATATGACCACTCTAGATATTTACCCAAGAAAATGGGTAAATACACAAAGTCTACACAGAGACTTGTATTTGAATGTTACAATAGTTTTATTCATGATACCCCAAACTGGAAATAACCCCATGTTCATCAGCAGAGGAATGGATGAATAGATTGTGGTACACATAAACAATGGAATACTACTAACCAATAAAAAGGGATAAGCTCCTGATACATACAACATGACTGGATCTCAAGAACATTACACTTAAGGAAAACAGACAGACATAAGAAAATATATATCAGAGTACCTGGCTGGTTCAGTCAGTAGAGCATATAACTCTTGATCTTGGGGTTGTTGAGTTCAAGCCCCATGTTGAGTGTAGAGATTACTTAAATATAACATTTAAAAAATATTTTTAATAAATAAAAACTTTTAAAAAGTATATACAACACTATATGGTTCCATTTATCTGAAACTCTGGAAAAAATTCTTTTTAAATTTTTAATGTTTTATTTTGTTTTTGAGAGAGAGACAGAGTGCAAGTGGGAGAGGGGCAGAGAGAGAGGGTGACACAGAAACCAAAGCAGGCTCCAGGCTCTGAGCTGTCAGCACAGAGGCCCGACATGGGGCTCGAACTCACAAACCTTGAGATCATGATCTGAGCCAAAGTTGGATGCTCAACTGGCTGAGCCACCCAGGTGCCCCTGGAAAAGAAATTCTAATCTTTCTGGGAAAAAAGCAGAGAGTTCTCTCCTGGGGCCAGTAGTGGGGAGGAAATTGAACATAATGGGACACAGGAAATTCCAGAGGATAGAAATGTTTTGTATTTCATCTTTAAGAGTGATGACATGAGTACCAAAATGTATCAAAACTCATTGAGATGTACAAAATGATTGCATTTGATTGTATATAAACCAGATTTCTGCCTAGGGAAATCAAATGGATTGTATGCCATTCATAGACGTAAGAAACATTGAAGAAGCAGATTTGCAGAAAGAAATTATTTGGGAAATGTTGAGTCTGAGATGCTCTTCTTTGGAGAAATATCTATCTATTCAAGTCTCATTTTTAAATTGGATGGCTGTATTGTTATTGTTTTAAATTGGAGAACTGTATCGTATACGGGTTCTTTATATATACTGGGTTAACCTTATCAGATATATGATTTGCAAATAAAATTGACATGAAGGCCAGGAGAGTTAAGTATTTGGAAAAATCAGTACAGAGATGGCAAAAAATATGTAAGAATAGAACATTCAGGAACACTTGGGATACGCAGAGACTAAGAAAAAGAAGTCAGAGTGGTAGGAAGAAATCCAGGAGGGTGTGACATCACAAAAGTCAAGAGGTATTTCAAGAAGGAAAGGACAAAAAAGTATCTACTCAGTTTAGCTACAAGGTCATTAGTGACATGCTGACAGCAGTTTCTGGACAGTCGTAGCAGCAAAGACTCCAGTGAGTGGCGGAGCCAAAGGAATATAAAGAAGCATAGACATTTCAATAAAATGGTACTGGGACAACTAAATAGTCCCAGTATTTAGTGAAGAGAATGAAATTGGACCCTTACTTTACACCATATCCAAAAATTAAACAAAAATGGACTAAGGATCTTAATATTAGAGCAAAAATTATAAAACTTTTAGAAGAAAACATAGTGGGGTGCCTGGGTGGCTCAGTCGGTTGAGTGTCTGACTTTGGCTCAGGTAATGATCTCACAGTCCATGGGTTTGAGCCCCGCCTCAGGCTCTGTGCTGACAGCTCAGAGCCTGGGGCCTACTTCAGACTCTGTGTGTCCCTCTCTCTCTGCCCCTCCCCTGCTTGTTCTCTGTCTCTCTTTAAAAATAAAAACATAGGGGCACCTGGGTGGCTCAGTCCGTTAAGCGTCCGGCTTCGGCGTCTGGCTTCGGCTCAGGTCATGATCTCCCCTGCTCGCACTGTCTCTCTCTGTCTCTCAAAAATAAATAAAAAACATAAATAAATAAATAAATAAATAATAAAGACATAAAAAAATTTTTTAAAGAAGAAAACATAGGGATAACTCTATATGAACTTAGATTTAATAATGGATTCTTAGTCACCAAGAGCATGAGTACAAAAGAAAAATATAGATACATAGGGCTTCATCAAAATTTAAAGCTTTGAAGGGTGCCTGGGTAGCTCAGGCGGTTGAACATCCAATCTTGATTTTGGCTCAGATCTTGATCCCAGGTTCTGGGACTGAGCCCAGCATCAAGCTCCACACTAAGCGTGGAGCCTGCTTAAGATTTTTCTCTCTCTTGGGGTGCCTGGGTGTTGGTTGTTAAGTTGGTTAAGTGTCTGGCTGCAGCTCAGGTCATGATCTCATGGTCTATGAGCTGTACTGACAGCTCAGAGCCTGGAGCCTGCTTCAGATTCTGTCTCCCTCTCTCTCTGCTCCTCACCCACTCATGCTCTGTCTCTCTCTGTCTCTCAAAAATGAATAAATGTTTAAAAAAATATTTTTTCTCTCTTTCCTTCTGCCCCTCTCCCCCACACTCCCATTCTAAGAAAATAAAAAAATTTTTTAAGCTTTTATGCTTCAAAAGATACTTTAAAAAAATTTTTTTAATGTTTTATTTATTTTTGAGAGAGAGAGAGACAGTGTGAGCAGGGGAGGGTCAGAGAGAGAGGGAGACACAGAATCCGAAGACAGGGTCCAGCCTCTGAGCTAGCTGTCAGCACAGAGCCCAACGCGGGGCTCAAACCCACGACCCTGAGATCATGACCTGGGCTGAAGTCGGATGCTTAACCAACTGAGCCACCCAGGCGCCCCCAAAAGACACTTTCAAGAAAGTAAAAAGACAACCCACCAAATGTGAGACAATATTTCCAAATAATATATCTGATAAGGGACTTGTATACAAAATATATAAAGAACTAAACTCAACAACCGCTACCACCACCACCACCACCACCAAACTTGAGTTTAAAATAGGCAAAGAAAAAAATGGGGCAAAGGGTCTGAATAGATATTTCTCCAAGAAAGACACACAAAAAGCCAGTAAGGACATGAAAAAAATGCTCAACATTATTAGTCATCAGGAAAATGTAAATCAAAACTCCAATGAGCCCTCTTTATGGGTTGGAAGGCAATATTATTAAGATGTCAATGCTACCCAAGGCAGTCTACAGGTTCAGTGCAATATCTATCAAAATCCCAATGGCATTTTTTGCAGAAATGAAAAAAGCCATCTAAAATTTAAAAACAATTTTTTAATATTTTATTTATTATTGAGACAGAGAAAAAGAGCATGAGTGGGGGAGGGTCAGAGAGAGAGGGAGACACAGAATCCAAAGCAGACTCCAGGCTCTGAGCTGTCAGCACAGAGCCTGATGCGGGACTCGAACCCATGAACCGTGAGATCGTGACCTGAGCCAAAGTCAGCCGCTTAACCAACTGAGCCACCCAGGCACCCCACCATCTAAAATTTAGATGGAATCATAGGGACACCAAATAGCCAGAATAAATTTGAAAAAAAAAAAAAGTTGGAGGTCTTGCATTTCTGTATTTCAAAACTACCAATCTATGGTAATTAAAAACAGTCTGGTACTCCTCACGATGGTCAGAATGGCTAAAATGAAGAAATCAGGAGACTATAGATGCTGGAGAGGATGTGGAGAAATGGGCACCCTCCTAACACTGTTGGTGGGAATGTAAACTGGTACAGCCACTCTGGAAAACAGTGTGGGGGTTCCCCAAAAAACTATCAATAGAACTCCCCTATGACCCAGCAATAGCACTGCTGGGGATCTACCCAAGGGACACAGGAGTGCTGATGCATAGGGGCACATGTACCCCAATGTTCATAGCAGCACTTTCAACAATAGCCAAATTATGGAAAGAGCCTAAATGTCCATCAACTGATGAATGTATCAAGAAGATGTGGTTTATCTATACAATGGAATACTGCATGGCAATGAGAAAGGATGAAATCTGGCCATTTGTAGCAACATGGATGGAACTCAAGGGTGTTATGCTGGAGTGCCTGAGGGCTCAGTCAGTTAAGCATCCAGTTTTGGCTCAAGGTCATGATCTCACGGTCCATGGGTTCAAGTCCCGTGTCATGCTCTGTGCTGCCAGCTCAGAGCCTGGAGCCTGTTTTTGGATTCTGTATCTCCCTCTCTCTCTGACTCTCCTCTGCTTGCGCTGTCTCTGTCTCTCAAAAATTTAAAAAAAAAAAAAGACATAAAAAAATTTTTAAAAGAAGGGGTGTTATGCTAACTGAAATAAGTCAGGCAGAGAAGGACAGATACCATATGTTTTCACTCATATGTGGAACAGGAGAAGCTTAACAGAGGACCATGGGGGAGAAGGAGGGGAAAAACAGTAAAGGAGAGGGAAGGAAGCAAACCGTAAGAGGCTCTAAAATACTGAGAACAAACTAAGAGTTTATGGGGGTAGGGGAGAGAGGAAGCAGGGGTGATGGGCATGGAGGAGGGCACTTGTTGGGATGAGCACTGGGTGTTATATGGAAACCAACTTGACAATAAACTATAAAAGAAAATAAATAAATAAAAATAAAAACAGTGTGGTACTGGCATGAAGACAGAGATATAGACCAAGCAAATGGAATAGGCAGCCCAGAAATCAACTCACATATATGGTCAAATAATTATCAACATGGGAAATAACGTTTTTAACAAATGATGTTGGGAAAATGGATAGCTACATGCAAAAAACTAGAAGTTGGACTCTAGCTTACGCTACATAAGAAAGTTAACTCCAAATGGATCTAAGATCTAAATGTAAGAGCTAAAACTATAAAATTCTTAGAAGAAAATACAGGGGAATAGCTCCATGACATTAAACTTAGGAATGATTTCTTAGATAGAACACCAAGAGCAAAGACAACAAAAAGATAAATTGAACATCAAAATTTAAAACTTTTGTAGATCAAAGGACATGATCAACAGTGAAAAGACACCAATTGGATGGGAGAAAATATTTTCAACTTCCACAGATGAGTGAAAACATATGATACCTGTCTTTTTCTGCCTGACTTATTTCACTTAGCATAATATCATCCAGGTCCATCCACATTGATGCAAATGGCAGGATTTCATTCTTTCTCATTGCCAAGTAGTATTTCATTGTTTACATAAACCACATCTTCTTTATCCATTCATCTGTTGATGGACATTTGGGCTCTTTCCATAATTTGGCTGTTGTTGATAGTGCAAGCAATCCAATTTTAAAACAGGCTAGGAACTTGAATAGGCATTTCTCCAAAGAAAATAAACAAATGGCCAATAAATACATGAAAAGGTGTTCAACATCACTAATCATTAGGGAAATGCAAATGAAAACCATGAGATTCCTCCTCATATCCATCAGGACGGCTATTAAAAACAATAACAGGGGTGCATGGGTGGCTCAGTCAGTTAAGCATCTAACTTCGGCTCAGGTCATCGTCTCGCAGTTCCTGAGTTTGAGCCCTGCACCAGGCTCTGTGCTGACAGCTGAGATGGGAGCCTGCTTTGGATTCTGTGTGTACCTCTCTCTCTGCCCCTCTCCTGCTCATGCTCTCTCTCTCTCTCTCTTTCTCTCAAAAATAATAATTAAAAAAATAAAAATAAGAAAACAACAAAACCCAGAAAATAACAAGTGCTGACAAAGATGTGGAGAAACTGTAACCCTCGTGTACATTGCTGGTCAGAATGTAAGATGGAATGGTTCTAAGAAAAACAGTACGGCACTTCCTAAAAACAAAACTAAACTAAACTAAACTAAACATAGAATCACCATATGATCCAGAATTCTATTTTGGGGTATATACCTGGAAGAAATAAAAGCAAGGACAGTTCTATTGCCAGTTCTATTGGTTAGAGACATTCAAATTCAAATTTCAGAGGCCGCATCTAAAAATATATTAAACTAAACCCACCCAAAAGAAAACCACAATGAGATCCACATCACACCCATTAGGATGGCTATAACCAAAAAGTCAGCTGACCTGTGCAGTTTTTCACAGGCACCAGGTCCTTCTCAAAGGTAAAAATGAGTACTGTACCTTATGAAATACTACACAATCAATCACATGGCATAAGGAGTGAATGAACCAAATTTTCTTTCCAGAGGAGTTGATTCTAGCTAGCAGAACTCTGACCAGGGCCTAAGGTAAAAATAAAAACATTAAACTTGGATGTAGTACTCTTGCTGACTTATTAGAGTTTTGATTCCAAACTACACTGTAGAGCTCCAAGGAATCTAAGTTATTTCCTTCATTCTGTTTGTCCTCACAAAATATTACAAAGGTGGTAGAAAAGCAAAATTTCACATTTTAAATTACCTTTAAATGATCAAAACTCATGGGAGGAATAGTGATTACTGAAACTGGTTTACTTCTAACATAAATAAAGGTGGGGGGGATATAAAGAGAAACTTTCTACAGAGAACTGCAGACAAGCTTTCCACCTCACTCCCATCTATCTGCACGCATGTGTCTCCTTTCGGAAACAGCCCATGTCCTGACTCTGCTGAATCATTAACAATCACTGGGTGCCCCCAGAGGTTTGGGGTGTTTGCAACACCACATGAGACGACTGAGAAAGCCCACTAGAAACCACAGGGTGGTGATGCTTTTTACCCGGAATAAGGTGAGCAGGGGGAGAGCACTGAGACCTTGGCTACGCTTTGAGAATGGCTCGCCTTCTCGGCCTCCTCTCCTGATTAGACTCTGCTGAAGGCCAAGGCAGCAAGCTAAATGGGCAGAGAACTCCCCATCCAGGCTTTAGACAGGATGTATCTTGCTCTTAGGGTTTTTGCAGTTCTTTGGGTGAATTGTGTCTGAGCACAAGCTAATGACTGACCCCTGACAGCAAGGTCCTGTCTGGCATCTGGCACTGGCATTATAAGGCATCAGAGAGAACTTAGGAGACACACAGTGGAGGAAATGGCTCCCAGTGTCGGGCTTGAACTCACAACGTTGAGACTGAAGAGTCACATGCCCTCCCAGCTGAGCCAATCAGATGCCCCTCTCTTTTTAGAAATCAGCTACTCTGAGGCCACACAGTGAATCAGAGGCAGAGCTGGGATTAGAGCTCAGGTCTTCTGGTCTTAGCACAGCGTCCCTTCCCCAATACCATGCTGTTTATTTTAGCTCTACTGTCACTATTTCAAAAAAAGTTTGTTTAAATGAATAGTTTTGCTCCAACACAAAGTCCGGAAGCAAAGAAAACCCCCAAACAAGAATTGCATCATGAACAGGGTAATACCAAACCAACAGTTCCACACAATAATCACCCACATCAAGTGAAAAGAGTCATAAAGGATACATAGCCTTGTCCGAGAGGTAGGATCCTTTTACCTCAGCTTTATTGAGATTGAATTCAGATACCATAAAAATTTTCATTTTATACAATTCAGTGTTACTTAGTATATTGAGTTAGATGACCATTACTATCTAATTTCAAAACATTTTCATCACCCCAAAAAGAAACTGTACCCAATAGCAAGTATTCCCCATTCTTCATCCCGACCCCCCGCCCACCCCGCGCCTGGCAACCACTAATCTGCTTTGTGTTTGTACGCATGTATCTGCTCTGGACACTTCATATAAATGGAAGCATACAACATGTGGTCTCTTATGACCAGCTTCTTTCAACTAGAATGTTTCCAAGGTTCATCCGTGTCGGAACACATATGTAAATACTTCATTCCTCTTCATGGCTAAATAATATCCTGTTGTACGGTATCACTATCTTTTTTGTTGCTGTTGTTGAAAGAGAAAGATAGAGAGCAACCAGGGAGGGGCAGAGAAAGAGGGAGAGAGAGAGAAGCCAAGCACTCTCTGTGCTGCAGCACAGAGCCCAATACGGGGCCCAAACTCACAAACTGAGGTCATGACCTGAGCCAAAATCAAGAGTCACTTAGTTGACTGAGCCACCCAGGGCCCGGGTATCATCTTTATCCATTCACCAGTTGATGAACATTTGGGTTTAGTTCCATCTTTTGTCTATTATGAATGTTGCTGTGAATGTTCATGTACAAGACCTTTTGTAGACCTATTTTCAATTGCCTTGGGTAACTGTCTTGAGTGAATTTGCTGGGTGATGGCAACTCTACTTTTAAGTTTTTGAGGAACTGCCAGACTGTTTTGCAGACAGCTTGCACCACATGACATTTCTACCATCATTGTACGAGTGTTCTAATTCTCCACATCCTCGTCGACAGTTGTTACTGTCACCCTCTCGATCACAGCCATCCTAGTTGATTGTGGCAGAGTCTTCGTAACAACAAGGGACAGTTAAAATCATATTCTCTGAACAAGCACGACCCACTGAGCTCCACAGGCAGTAACGGACAGAATTCTGACTGTACTACCCTATCCTGCGGCTGTGGTGCCTCCCTAACAGTTAAGGGAGAGGTTCTCAAAATGTAGTCCCAAGACCAGTAGCACCAGCATCATCTGAGAACAGTTAGAAATGCAGAGTCTCAGACTCTGCCCCAGACCTACTGAGTCAGAGACTCTAGGGCGAGACCCAGCTTCCTGTGATTCTAGTGATTCTGACACTGGCTCAAGTTCAAGGGAAAGCAGCATCTGCTGTAGGGCATCTTTGTCCCTCAATGTCAGCTTTAACCACCTTATTAGTGATGATGAATACACACCAAATCCATCGTCCCCTGCAAAGGAGGACGATAGTGATCAAGAAAGAACTTTCTAAAGGATTCCATCATGCAACTCAAGTGGAAGGATTTGACACTTTCCAGTAATGAGTGACACTGTTGATGTAAACTATACACAGTAATTTATTTTGGACACAGAAAACCTGCTGGAAGGTAAACAAGAATTTCACAAACACCATCCAAGGCAGTAACAGAATTTCCTCATACTTGCTGTTCTGAATATTCCTTGTCCGTTCAAAATTTCAAAGAGCATGCTCTCATGGTTCTCCTTTAGATTTTTGGAAAGAGGATGGCATAAGAGCTTCACATTCATTAAAGTAAACATTTAAACAATCACTTAAAACAGTAAAGATGGCCTCATCAACACCATGTGAAGTTGACAGGCCACAAACACTCCTGTGACCCTGGTAGTATTGACTACTATCCAAAAAAATGAGGAAAAAAATTCTTTGGAAAATTACTGTACGTTCCTTTCATATCCTGCCATTCAGGGATCTTTTCTTTATCTGTTTCTTATAAGCTTACAGATTCAGTAATTAGGGCAGGTTGAGCCCCTATGTGGTGACACGTTTGTACCTCCTTGAGATATGGCTAGATCTGCTGCTCCTCATGTTCTGCGGGCATGATCAGCATGAGACAGGGAGGCCTCTGCCCGGGTCCCCAGGGGATGAGCACAGCTCACATGCGCATGTGGATGCAGACAAGGAACCCCATGCTGAACAGCAAAAAACTCACCATTAGAGCAAGAATTGCTGCAGTGATTCCATTTGTTCCTGAAAACCCATCCTTCACCGACTGAATGGTTTCTATAGCATTTCTCTTGTCTGGGGCATCACAGTCTCTCTGAGCAGATTCAAAACCTTCTCATAAGTGTCTAGAATTTCCCGAGCAGTGGGTCTGTCTGCAGGAGTCTGGCTCTTACACGCCTTATGAATATCAAACAAGTGAAACCGGACCATATCACTCCCTTCAACATGCCCCAAAAGGAAACTAGAGACATCTGGAATCTTCCAGATGTCGATCTTCTCGTCATATGAGGGCATGAGATCATCATCAAACGGCATGTCTTCTCCATAGGGCCACAGCTGCTCTGGAGCTACAAAGTCCCCGTGAAGCTCCTTGTGGCCGCACTTCACAAGTGTCCTTGAGCTGTGGTTCACCAGGGGCAAGGCGTCCAAGTCGTTCACCACAACACTGAGGTTGCTTGTCAGCAGATACTGGGACAGAGTCTTGGGCAGGTCACTGGAGTCGCACATGACCAGCGTGCCCAGCGGGCTGTGGTGCAGGTAGTGGATGATGGCCACGTAATCCACGGCCAGCTGCAGCCGGTGCTGCCACGTGTTCACATGGTGGTACTTGGAAAGGTTGAGTGTTTCTTCCAGATTGCTCAAGGAGCCTAAGGGGTGATACTCGGTAAGAATAGAGTTGTCCTCCTCACAGTAGCCAAGCAGGGTGACAACATGTTTACTCTGCAGGGTTTTCAGCATCTGCAGCCCATGCAGGAAATCATCTTTCATCTCCAGACTGGTGAGCCGTGAGAGCGCAACTTTGCGTTCCTTCCACTCGGACAGAAAGACCTGGAATCAAGCCACAGAGACCATCAAACCTGAAACCGTCACCCGTGTTAGTGAGCAGGCAAACAGCCCCACAGGTGCAGAGACGGCAGAACTAGCCAGACACACCCAGGCCTGGAGTGGCTCTCTGTCTGGTTACAAAGACTCACTGATGAGCAAACACAGGCACCCAGTGCAGGAGGCCCAGGGTGGGCCGGGAGGGACTCTGCATAGGGTGCTGGAGAGGCCCGCCCATCACACATCACAATATTACTTGTTCGTCTTTCAAGGTAGCATAGCAAACCACAGAGTTTTAGGTAAGGAGAACAATTTACGTGGTGTGTGGCTTTATGTTACTTCAGCTGTAACAAGCGGAAATGCCCGCAGACGCTGAAGCTGCCGGTCCTGGTAGGACCAACAGAGGAGCAACTGCACAAGCTGCCTGGGTTCTCCATTTTACTAGCCGGGAAACACTTGTGGAAAACACAGTCATTAAGAGCCTCTGACCCGCGGGGCGCCTGGATGGCTCAGTCGGTTACGTGGCCAGCTTCAGCTCTGGTCATGATCTCACAGTTTGTGGGTTCGAGTTCCGCACTGAGCTCTGTGCTGACAGCTAGCTCAGAGCCTGAAGCCTGCTTTGAATTCTGTGTCTCCTTCTCTCTCTGACCCTCCCCTGTTCATGCTGTCTCTCTCTCTCTATCAAAGATAAAGAAATGTTAAAAAAAAAAAAAAAAGCTTTAAAAAAAAAAGCATCAACTAGAATTCACCCGTCCATCAAAAAAAGGCATTGCAGAGGTCCTGAGGTGAGAAAGGCCATGTTTAATCAAGAGACAAGAGAAAGGGCAAGGTGGCTGCAAGGCAGGGTGAGGGACCCATCTGGGATGAGTTTAAGAGGTGAGCTGGGTCCAGATGAGGAAGAAGATGACAGACTGTGGTAAGAGGTGTGTCTTTTCCCCCTAAGGGCACTGGGAAGCCATGCAAGAGTGGCATGATCTGAGCTGTGTTTAGAAGACAACTATGCCTGCCAACTGGGTGGCTTGGTCATTAGGCATCTGACTTCGGCTCAGGCCATGTTCTCACAGTTCATGAGCTTGAGTCCCGTATCACCTGAGCTCGAGCCCCACTCTGGGTGAGCTTGAGCCCCACTTTAGGTGAAAAACAGCCCCATTTCGGGTGAGCCCTGCTTCTCTCTCTGTCTGCCCCTTGCTCACTTGCATCACTTTCTCTCTCAAAAAAAGGAAGACAAGTATGCATGGTGCATCATGACAGGCAACAAGGTAATTATTTGTTAGGGTGAGGCTGTCCTGTGTGCTGCGGGAAGTTTAGCGGCATCCCTGGATCTACCCACTGGGTGCCAGGAGCACCATTCCCCCTCCCCGCCCTGGGATGTGACAAGCACAAACGTGTCTCGTGTCTCTACTGTTGCCTAATGTCCCCCTGAGGAACAAAATTGCTTCTGGTTGAGAACCTGGGGCAAGACAGGGTACACAAGCCAGCCACGGGGAGTCACTGGGAATGGCCAGTGAGAGGCCAGGGCTGCGAGGACAGAGGAGGAGTCAACTGGATCAAAGGCTGCAGAAAAAAATAGAGTGAGAGGAAGACAAAGAACTGTCCGACCTGGGGTTCGCAGGTGTCGGGATAAGGGCAGTGCCTCTGGCGAGGGGGTGTTTGGAAGCCATCCTGGCAGGGCACAAGAAGATAAGTGGAGCCAGGGCTCTGGCACTTTTGCGACAGAGGAAGCAGAGCATGTGCAGCGCTTCCGAGGAACAGGGACGCTGGGAAAGGGATTTCCGCCATGAGAGTGTGCATATCTGTGGGCCAGCCAGGACGACCCTCAGAGTAGGGAAGACTGAAGGAGCAGGAGACAGTGGAGAGCTCCAGTGAGGGAGCTGTGAAAAGTCACAACAAGTCACAACACCTGAGCTGGAGAGCTTACAGGTCTGGTGGTGGAGAAAGAAGTTCCCTTTGGGAAGATTCTGTTTGGGGCGCCTGGGTGGCTCAGTCAGTTGAGCATCCTACTTCGGCTCAGGTCAAGATTTCACAGTACGTGGGTTTGAGCCCCACGTCGGGCTCTGTGCTGACAGCTTGGAGCCTGCTTCAGATTCTGTGTCCCTCTCTCTTTCTCTGCCCCTCCCGTGCTCACATTTGGTCTCTCTCAAAAATAAATATTTTAAAAAATTAAAAGAAAAAGATTCTGTTTACATAACAACTTATGCAACAAGACTGTCCGCTGAGGCAGGGGAAGGAAAAGTTGCCAAGGGGGTCGAGCAGGGCTGCGGGGCTGTGCCGAGTGCAGGGCTGAGGTCTGTGGTCAGGCCTTAAACTTCAGGGCTGTGTAACTTTGACCCGGGCAACTGCTCAGATGCAGGTGCACAGCTGGGGTCACCGGGTTTGGGGCTCTCCCACCAGGCATGATGGGGAGAGAGGCGGAGGAGCTAACAGCTTGTGAGTCTGCACGAGAGTGATGCTGAGGGGGACAGCGACAGAGACTCTACTGCTGGGTGAGGGTGAAATGGAGGAGTGAAGATGGAAAGTGAAATCGGCATGGCATCAACACCCTGGAGGTTCCGATGAGACTGAAGAATCACTGACACAAGGGTGCTAGGAGAGGAGGGGAGGTCAGCGAGCGGCTGCAAGAACTCTGGTTACGGAAATTCCCATTGAGAAGCTTATGCCTCCCAGCTTGGGGCGTCACTGAGGAGGGGCGCCCGTGCTGGTCCCACTGATGGGATACACATTACGTGCAGGGCATCGTTCAAATAAGTGCCCGTGTCATGTACCCCAATGTTCACAGCAGCACTGTCAACAACAGCCAAATCATGGAAAGAGCCTAAACGTCCATCCACTAACAATGGATCAAGAAGATGTGGTTTATATATACAATGGAATACTGCATGGCAACGAGAAAGCATGAAATCTGGCCATTTGTAGCAACGTGGATAGAGCTCAAGGGTGTCATGCTAAGTGAAGTAAGTCAGGCAGAGAAAGACAGATACCATATGTTTTCACACATAAATGGAACAGGAGAAACTTAACAGAGGCCAATGGGGGAAAGGATGGGGAAAATATAGTTAAGGAGAGGGAAGGAGGCAAATCATGAGAGACTCTTGAATACTGAGAACAAACTGAGGGTGGATACGGGTGAGAGAGAGGGGAAAATGGGTGATGGGCATGGAGGAGGGCACTTGTTGGGATGAGCACTGGGTGTTATATGGAAACCAACTTGACAATAAACTATAATAAAAAAATTAAAAAACAAACAAACAAAAAACAAATAAGCGCCCCTGTGGTGGAAGTGAGATGCTGCCATGTGCCGGGACTCACAAAGGCCCTGGGATTCAAGGGCACAAGACTGATAAGATTCCTTACTGATGTAACTAACAACCAGTGCACAAAATACTTTTGCCCTGAAGGCAAACTTCAGCCCAAAGACACAAAAAAAACAATGTAACTGCCTTTCAGTCATACTTCATTTTTTAAAAATGTCTGCTTATTTTGAGAGAGAGAGGGAGAGGGAGAGAACACAAGCTGGGGAGGGGCAGGAGAAAGGCAGAGAGAGAACCCCAAGCAGGCTCTGTGCTATCAGGCGCAAACACACAAGCTGAGACCATGACCTGCGCTGAGATCAAGAGGCAGATGCTTACCCGACTGAACCACCCACGTGCCCAGGTCATACTTCACTTTAATGACAACTGCATTACTCAGAGTTACTGTCCTTTTATTAAACCCCATACTTGGATAGGCATGATTTGTAGAGGTTCCCTGAACTCCAATCTGTTTTCCCCAAATATCCATACGGCTCACTCTCAGATCATTTTGAACACCTAGAGCAAAGAGCCCGTGTCCCTCTTTCCTTGCCCTGTTCTGTCTTCATAGTACATGTCACTAATATATATTATTACACCTGTTTCTTATGCATCATCTGAACCCCCAACTAGAAAACAAGCTTCAAGAGTCTTTAATTCATTGCCAGACCCCTAGCACCTACAAATGAATGAGTAAATCTGCATGTAACTTTGTTTTGTGATTTTACTTTACGTAAATTCCTTTCCCTTCTCCCTGACTTCTTCCTTCAAAATGTCTCCTTTCCACATTCATGGGGCCCTTGTTTCCCCAAAGCCAGCAGTTCATCAAGCTGCAGGCTCATGGATGCATTTTCTTTTTAAAAAAAAAAAAAAATGTTCTTTAATGTTTTATTTTTTTGAGAGAGAGAAAGACAGTGTGAGCAGGGGAGGGTCAGAGAGAGAAGGAGACACAGAATCTGAAGACAGGCTCCAGGCTCTGAACTGTCAGCACAGAGCCTGATGTGGGGCTCAAACCTGCGAATGCGAGATCATGACCTGAGCTGAAGCTGGACGCTCAACCGACTGAGCCACCCAGGTGCCCCAACATGTACGCATTTTCTGATTCCTCTCTCCTCTTGCCAATCACTCACTACATCCTCACAAAGGAACTCTGTGCACCAATTCTTAACTGGCCTCTAGAGATACTGTTTCATCAGTGGACCTCAGCTATCACAGAATGATAATGGACAAAATGTCCATAAGACAAGCGCTCTTGAAGCTTCTATCAGAATTCACCCCTTTGGCTTCTCCTATTACAATAAAAAAACTTTGGGACACCTGGGTGGCTCAGTCGGTTAAGTACCCAATTCTGGTTCAGTCATGATCTCATAGTTCGTGGGTTTAAGCCCATTGTTGGGCTCTATGCTAACAGCTCAGAGCCTGGAGCCTGTTTCGGATTCTGTGTCTCCCTCTCTCTTGGCCTCTCCCCCACTTGTCTTCTGTCTTTCTCTCATCTCTGCCTCTCTCTCTAAAATAAATAAACATTAAAAACAAACAAAAGAGGGACCTTGGATGGCTCAATCAATTAAGTGTCCGATTTTGGCTCAGGTCATGATCTTGCTGTTTGTGAGTTTAGGTCCCACATCAGGCTCTATGCTGACAACTCAGAGCCTGGAGCCTGCTTCAGATTCTGTGCCTCCCTATCTGTTCCTCCCCTGCTTGCATTCCGTGTCTCTCTCTTTCTCTCAAAAATAAACATTATAACAATACAAAAAAGAAAAAAATTTTTGATAAAAAAACTTTGGGGACACCTTGGTGGCTCAGTTGGTTAAGTGTCCTACTCTTGATTTCAGCTCAGGTCATGATCTCATGGTTCTTGAGTTCAAGCCCTTTGTGGGGCTCCACACTGACAGCAGGGAGCCTGCTTGGGAATCTTTCTCTCTCTCTCTCTCTGCCCCTGCCCTGCTCTCTTGCACTCTCTCAAAATAAAGTAATAAACTTAAAAAAAAATAATAAAAACAAAAGACTTTTAAAAAGTCAATATAATACCATGATAGAGTTTGAAAAGAATGAAAAAAATTGCCCATAATCCTTCATATAGCACAATTTATATCATTTCTATATTTTCTACATAAATACATTAATTTTGCAGTTGAAAATCATGTATTGTGCAATTTTTCATCTTGCATTTTTTTAGCTTACTGTCATGTTTTTTCACATGGGATACATAACTACACTTAACAGCTGCAGAACATTCTATTAAGTGGCTGGGCCGTGATTAACTATTCCCTTACAGTTATTCCTTCTGGTTTCCTATTGCTATAAATAAAAAGGAAAGTACTCCTTATGTATTTAGCTTTCTTCCTTTCATTGGATTATTTGGATAAAGTCCCAGATGTGAGATCACTGGGCCAAGGGTATTCTGACGGCTCTTAATGCATAGTGCCACCCCAATAACACTCGGATATAACCCAGAACTCACTCTCTTCACAGCTCCTTCCCCAACACGCTTCAACTGCCTCACTTCAGTCCTCAGCTCCTCGCAGGACAGCCACGGTGAACAGTTTTTCATCGGTCCCATTCTGAAGTGTCCGTGGGGACAGTGGGCGGAGTCCAGGGCAGAGCGCGGACGGGAGATGAAAAACCAATCAAGGCAGAAGTAGAGGAGCACGTTGATGAGGGCCATGGAGAGCAGCAGCCCCACAGCGGGGGGCACCGCTCTGCGGGGGGCACCTTTTCTGCTGTCCTGGGCTTTCTTTTCCATGCTGCTATCCCCCTGCAACTTCCCAAAATAGAAAATGAAACAAGAAATAGTAACAGTCAATTTTTACGTCCATTAAGGTGTCTGGGTGACAAGGGGTTAAGGACACAGGCTCTCACGCTTCTTATGCCCAAGGACCCTGCATGCTGTGCCGCCCTTGTGAGAATTAAAGAAGGTACAGAATGCTCAACGTCGGCTATTTCCATAATCACTGTCTTCTTATTACACACTATTGTCTGGGTTCATCCACTCCAGATTCAACTGAAAGGAAGGTGTTCGTGTTTCTCTCCCACAGCAGTTTGCCCTAGATATTCAATGAATAATTAGTAAAATGAAAGAAAACCACATTTGTTAGTCTAGTGGGGCCACAGCAAAAGATGGACAAAGGAGAGGAGCCAGAGATGAGATGGGGTAGAAGTGGGGGCTGGATGCTGAGGGTCTCCTGAACCCAGCTAAGGAGCTGGCATATTCCCTGAAAGGTGCTAGAAAGCTCCTGAATATTTTTAAAGGGTTTTTTAAAAATTAATGTTTATTTATTTATTTTTGAGAGACAGTAAAGAGACAGAGCAAGGGAGGAGAGAGAATCCCAAGCAGGTTCCAGACTGTCAGTGCAGAGCCAGATGCAGGGCTCAAACTCACAAACCGCGAGATCACGACCTGAGCAGAAACCGAGAGTCACATGCTTAAATGGCGCAAGGCACCCGCTCCCCGGCGTCTTTAAGAAGCAAGGCTACTCTTGAGCAGGTGTGAAAGATGTGCGTGGGGTGGAAGAGACGGAGGCTGGGAGCCCGGGTGAAAGGCTCTGGCAGCGCCGCGGGTAAGAGCTGATGAGCACACCGGCTGGAATGACGGCGGTCCTCGCACCGAGGAACCGCCGGGAAGGCGGGACACTCACCCGTCCAGCTCTGGCTCCAGAGGCGGCGCGAGGCCCGCAGTGGAGCATTACTGCCTAGTTGCTGGATGGCACAGGGGTTGGGACGGGAGAGGGACAGAAGGACCCTGGACATCAAATGCTTGACACTCAGAGTGCTTGAGGCAGAAGCCATTTAAGAACCAGAGTGGAAACGCTGACACAGGAGATGGCCATACCGGTGTGTTCGCTGAATATCAGTACTGGGAAAGGACGCCTGGGTGGCTCAGTCAGTTATGTGTCCGACTTCAGCTCAGGTCATGATCTCACGGTTCGTGGGTTCGAGCCCCACATCAGGCTCTGTGCTGACAGCTCAGAGCCTGGAGCCTGGTTCGGATTCTGTGTCTCCCTCCCTCACTGCCCCTCCTCCACTCACGCTCTCTCTCTCTCTCTCTCTCTCTCTCTCAAAAATAAATAAGTTTTTAAAAAATCAGTACTGGGGTGCATGCAGGACACTAGTGACAGAACGGACTCTGTGCTTCCTCTGTCTGAAATGACTGTGACATGAAGAGTTACCTTCCACGAGCGTCTTCCTTCTCCCAGCTCAGGCTGCCACCCAGACACCTGGGTCACTCAGCGTTCTGGTTGGCCCCAGGCACAGGTTTGAAAATACTCTGTCACAAAGTACCAAAAAGGAGGTTTGCTGAATAAAAATTGCAACTCGTGCACATAGACAAATGGCAATAGTTCAAACGGTCCATCTTCTCCAGGGGCCCTCCTAGGGTCCAGGTGTCCTGCAGGCCCTCCAGTCCCAGGACGGAGCGGCAGCTGCAGAAGTCCTCCGACAGCCTGGCTGCCACCGTGCAGCCGTGCAGCTGCTGTGAGCTCAGAGCCCTGCATGCGCCCGGCCTCTCTGGTTCCATCCCACTCCCTCCACCTCCATCAGTAATTCCCGCCCTCTCATTTACTCAACACACAGTAAGCCGTTTCCATAAGCTCAACTCTAGGCACTGGGGATCTGTGAATAAAGAAAACAGATGTGGTTCTTGTCCTCTTGGACCCTAGGGGGAAACCAGTGGGAAGACAGACAATAAACAATATTGCTTCTCATATATTTTGATAAGCTCTCAAGGACAGAGAATAACAGAGGAAAATTCCCTGGATGAAGCTGGCCCAGAAGACCTCTCTGAGGCATCACCTTGAGACGGGAAGCCTGAGAGAGGACAGCTCTTTCACACCTTCTCCTGGACAAGGTAAAATGTACCTGCCATTCATAGTGCTGGGACAACAGACATGGATCAAGCCAGCTGCAAAATTCATAGAAAGCAGCGTTTGTCCTAAGGACACACTATAGGTATAAAATATCAACAATTCCTTTCTTTGCAAAATTTTTTTTATGTTCTTTATTTATTTTTGAGAGACAGAGAGCGAGCGTGAGCAGGGGAGGGGCAGAGAGAGAGGGAGATACAGAATCTGAAGACAGGCTCCAGGCTCTGAGCTGTCAGCACAGAGCCCAGCGCAGGGCTCGAACCCACAAACCATGACATCATGACCTGAGCCAAAGCCGGTCACTCAACCGACTGAACCACCCAGGCGCCCCAACAACTCCTTTCTTTGAATGAAGGCTGCTTTCTTACTCACTGAGAAACTCTGCTCTCTAAAGTCACATGCTATCAAACATTTTTGCCACTCAAAGTCATACCAGAACAGAGGAGCATCCCGCTCTTGCCGAGAGGAGCTAATAAGTCTCTCAGATACAGAGAAGCTGCCTCTGCTGCAAGTGGGTGCAGCCCTGCACGTAAACCGTTCCTGGAGAAGGCATTTGACATCTATGTAAACCTTGTGGTCTCCCAGGAAACCAGACCCTGGGGCAGTCCGGACCAGATCCTGACATCTTTACAGGCAGCCCTGCTTAACTTTGAGCTCATCAGAACATCATTACCTTTAAATTCTGCCTAAGCTCCACCCACTCCCAAATTCTGTAAAAACAAAGGTCTTTTACTGCTTGAGACACCATATTCCATGGCTCTGCAGTCTCACCCAATGTTATAGGTCAATACCCCTGACAGGTCTGTTCCAGTGGCCTGGGGCCCCTCCTCTTCAAACCTATGTCACCTCCTCCTCAACTCACTCTCAGCTGATGACCTTGTTTCCTATTTTTCTGGAAAAAAAAAAAAGCCAGAAGCAATTAGAGAGCCACAAGCCCCCAACACCTCATTGCAGCTCCTGCCCCCTCCCCCTCTACCTTCTCTGCTGCAAAAACCAGCCAACAAACTGACCCTGTGCCTTCCCCAACTTCGATCCTTCCCTCCCTGCCTGCTTGCTCCTCTGGCCTCTGATTCTAGCGCTCAGGGCTCAGAAAGACCTCTCACTCAAGCTCTGTGACTTCATCCCAGACTCCAGCTCTCTGGCCCCACCTGCTGACAGCTCCCAGCCTCCTCAGAACGCCACCCTTGGCTCCTTGACATCTCTACTTCAATGTCTGACAGACAATTCAAAAACAATATTTCTTCTCAACAATAAAAAGATAAATGGCTCAATTTATAAATGGGCAAATGACTTGAACAGACATTTATCCAAAGGAGATATCAGATGGCCAGCAGGCACATGAAAGGATGCTCAACTGTATTAGTCCTCAGGGAAAATGCAAGTCAAAACCAGTGAGGCAAATCATGAGAGACTTTTGAATGCTGAGCACAAACTGAGGGCTAAGGAGGGAGAGGGGAAGGGGGGTGATGGTCGTGGAGGGGGCACTTGTGGGGAAGAGCACTGGGTGTTATATGGAAACCAACTTGGTAATAAACTGTTTAAATTAAAAAAATTTAAAAATAAACCAAAAAAACCCAAAACCACAATGAGACTCCACCTCATACCCACTGGGATGGCTGTCATCAAAGAGTCAGACAAGAAGAAGCGCAGAGGAGGATGTGGGAAAATAGGAGCCCTCCTACAGTGATGGTGGCAGCCACTGTGGAAAACAGTCTGGAAGTTCCTCGAAAGGTTAAACATAGAGCTCCCCATGCAAATCCACTACTCAGGATATGCCCAAAGGAACTGAAAACATACATTCATACCAACACCTGTACATGAATGTTCACAGCAGCATTGTTCACAGTAGCCAAATAGCGGAAATAACCCAAAGTCCCTCAACTGATAAATGGACAATAAAATCTGATATATCCAAACATGGAATAGGATTCGCCCACAAAAAGAAATCAAGCACTAATACATATTATAACATGAATAAAACCAGAAAACTTTATCCTAAATGAAATATGCAGACACAAAAGGTCACATATCATAGGATTCTATTTATATGAAATGTTTAGAACAGGCACATCTATAGAGACAGAAAGTGGATTAGTGACTCTAGGGGCTGAGTGAAAGGGGAAGGGGAAGGGCGGCTAACGGGTACCGGATTACTTTTGTGGATGAAAATGTTGTGGAATTAGCGCTGATGGTTGCACAAGATTGTGAATATCTAAAAATCACTGAACCGTACACTAAAAAGCAAACTTTAGGGGCACCTACATGGCTCAGTTAATTAAGCATCCAACTTTGGCTCACATCATGATCTCACAGTCCATAGTGTAGAGCCCTGCATCAGGCTCTGTGCTGATGGCTCAGAGCCTGGAGTCGGCTTCAGATTCTGTGTCTCCCTCTCTCTTTGCCCCTCCCCCACTCACACTCTGTCTCTTTCAAAAATAAATATTTTTAAATAAAAATAAATAAATAATAAAAACTTTATGGTATATGAATTATATCTCACCTTAAAAAGATAACAAAAACAAGGCGCCTGGGTGGCTCAGTTGGATAAGCATCTGACTGTAGCTCAGGTCATGATCTCACAGTTCATGATATTGAGCCCCATGTCAGCCTCAGACCCTTTGTCTCCCCCTCTCTCTCTGCCTCTCCTCTGCTTGCACTCTCTTTCTCAAAAATAAACAAACATTAAAAAAAAAGAATTTATTTTAAAAAAAGATAAAAATACTTCCCAAACTCAACATCTGCTCTTTCCCCACAAATCTGCGGTTTTGGACAGTCAGAATATCAGGAAATGACAACTGTATTCTTTCAGTGACCCAGCCTAGTGAGGCTGCATGTCCAGGGTCAGTACAGCAACACTGCATCCTCTGAGCAAGAGATTTTAGAAGTAATGGACTCTTCTACCATCCAGTGTTGTTCTAATTAATAATAATTTTTAAAAATGCTGCACTGTGTGTCCCTCCTGTCTGAAAGGACACAGGTCTGAACCAAGCTGACTCCATGACAGGCTTTACGTTTCCCCTCTGAGCTTAAAGGCCTAAGCTTCGGTTTCCCAGAGTCCTTAGACAATAGCAGGAAAAGGGCACATATTGCTCAATAAGAGACCACCCTCGCAGCACCCAATCAGAAGCGTCCAGCTAACACACTTAACATTCCTAAGGGCAGGCCTGGAGATGGAAACCATAGATAGCTATCTGTTGTTTAATACTAGATTAACCAGTTACTCACCCCACGTGGGGGTCCTTGGCCCACCCTGTAATTGGTTATTTTCAAAGAAACACTAAAGGTCATGACTGGGTCCCGCCAAAAGTAACAAACACTCTGGACAATGTGTATGGTTAGAATTGTTGCTAAGGCTGTTATACAATGATGATTGGATTACTGTACCTATGTCATAATTTTCTGCAACCTCCCTTTTCCAGCCCCCATAAAAACCCTACCCAGCCTTTGTTCGGGGCTCTCAGCACGGATCCACTGCGTTGGTGAGGTCTGAGGGTCCAAGCTTAAGCCCGAATAAACGCCCTTTGCTTTTGCATGTGTGACTCGGTCTCCCTGGTGGTCGCTGGTCTTTGGGGATATTGCGATCTGGGCATAACACTGTCATTAAGAGGTGTCCAGTAAACCCTGCCTCTATGGAACTGCTCCAGCCTCTCTCAAATCTGCTCAGCCTGCCTTTGGTCTTTCCAGCCACGGTCACCAGTACTCTGATGGAGGTTCGCTCGCCTTTCTCATAAAGACCCCAGGCCTGCATCTCTCTCTCTGGCCCTGTCCCTTGTATCTTCATGGATTCTGACTGCAACAATGACGATTTTGACCATGCAGGCCTCACAGTCCCTTGAGCTTGTTCTGCCGGTACCTGATTCTTAGAAGGTGCTCTTAAAGAAATGGATAAAACAGCTGCCGTCTGCTGGGAGCCATCCTGAAGTCAGGCAGGTTTGCAAGGCCTCCCGCCGTCAGATGGCGACCGGCATCTTCACCTACTCAACCCCCACTCAATTTCTGCGTGAGCACCAACCCCCAAGGGGCCTGACTGACTGATATCAGGAGTGACTTGCCTTCTTATGCTAAAAATATGTGAATTGTACCTTGTGAAAAAACTTGTTATAGGAGATTCTTCTTTTGTGATTATAGGAGTAAATGTTACATTTCCTGAGAAAACCTGGAGAAAACCTTCCCCTTGAGAAAACAGGCTATTGACCTCTGCTCACAAAAGAACTAACTCTTGCCTTTGCTATGCTAAAAACATCACCTTGTATTTGAATGCTAAAGATACCTTCCTTCCCCATGTGAGAAACATCTAGTCACCTACTTCAATCACTATTGATAAAGGTTATGCAGGAGTCTTCTACCAATCTCTGTTCTGGGAAATTTTTACATAGCAAAGAATTTGTCATCAGAAGTCATTGTCTAAGGCAATTGACATTCCAGTTTTGTACTCCATGCATTTTTTCAATAAATAAAGCTGACTCTCTGGTCAGTGCAGAGATGCCTGCCTGGTGATTAGAAAGAGGCTGAGGCTCTCTCGGTCCCTTTTGCCGACACCGTCCATCCTTCAGGGAGCCCTGGACCTGCTGGAGCTGGACTCCAGCGGCTGTCTCTCTTTTACAACATTCAAAATGACCAAATGTGTCTCAACTTAGAACTTAGGTCAAGAACCAGCACTTTTTCTGTAAAAGGTCACACAGTAAATATTTAGGTTTAGGGGCCAAAGGCTGAAATCCAATGACAACTGCATCACGTGACTTGTGATCCACCAAGCAGCAGTGTAAAGTGATGAGAGGCCACAGGCTCTCTGTCATTCAACTCTGTCTCCAGGGTGTGAAAGCAGCCCCCAACATTACATAAACAAATGAGTGTAACTGTGTGTTTTTTAAAAATGTTTTATGTTTATTTATTATTGAGACAGACAGAAACAGAGCATGAGTGGGGGACAGGCAGAGACAGAGGGAGACACAGAATCCAAAGCAGGCTCCAGGCTCTGAGCTGTCAGCACAGAGCCCAATGCGGGGCTCAAACCCCCAAACCATGAGATCATGATCTGAGCTGAAGTCAGACACTTAACCGACTGAGCCACCCAGGCGCCCCAGAGTGTAGCTGTGTTTGAATAAAACTTCATTTATGGACAATGAAGTTTGAATTTCATATAGTTGTGTCACAAAATATCATTCCTCTTTTAACCTTTCCCCCAACACTTAAAAAGGTAAAAAGCATTCTTAGCTCGCAGGTCATACAGAGACCAGCGGCGAGCAGAAGCTGGCTGGGCCCTGCCCGAGGTGACGCCATTCCTCTGGGTCTGTCACAGACCATCTTTCTATCCTAGACATTCCCTGTACGTAATCTCATTCAGGGACACGGCGAGGGCATTGGTTGCCAAGTCTCCACGGTGGCCCAGATCTTCCTCCTACACTTCACTCAGCTGGCTCCTCAAGGCCGGGGATGTCCATAACTGAGCTGTCTCTTTCTGGTCACCAGCATGCCCCTCCTCCAGGGTTCCCTCACAGTGACAGGCACATAATCCACCCACTCACTCCAGGCACAAAGCAGGTGACTGGATCCCCCCTTTCCCCGACCTCTAAACTAACCACTCACCACACACAATCAGTCCTATCACCCAAACTTCTCTCAAATCCCTCCTTGCAACCGCCACCCTGCTCTAAGCCTCTAGTACCTCTCACCTGGGCTTCTGCCAACAGTTTCCTACATGGACTCCCACTTCTTTCTCTTTCCCAGTCCATTTTCCACACAGCAAACAGGATTTTTTTTCTTTCCTAAAATGTTTCAAGCACCAAAAAAACTAAAAAATAAGATCACGAACACCTGTCCAGCTTTGTCAAGTACCAGAGCATCATATTTCTTTTAAAGATCTTTTTTTTTTAATGTTTATTTATGTTTGAGAGAGATACAGAGCTTAAGGGGGGGGGGAGGGAGGAAAGAGAGGGAGACACAGAATCTGAAGCAGGCTCTGGGCTCTGAGCCCAAGTTGGGGCTTACGCTCACAAACGGTGAGATCATGTCCTGAGCTGAAGTCGGACGCTCAACCGACTGAGCCACCCAGGTGCCCCAAAAGATCTTTTGAAAAGAAATACAGTTGAGGCCCTTTTGGACCCCTTCCCAGTCCTATTATTCTCCCTCCCAAGAAGTAATCACCATCCATGAGTTCTCGAACTGTGGTCTCAGGACCTTCAGCAGCATCACCTAGAAATGTGAGTTCACGAGTCCTCACTCCAGGCATCAGAAACCCTGAAGCCCAGAAATCTGTGTTTTAACAAATCTTCCAGGTGATTCAAATGCATGCTCGAGTCCAAGAACCACTGATGTATATAATTCCCACACATGCTTTTTTATTTTCACCACCAGTGTGCTTATAAATAATAATGTATGGATGCTTACAAGCTTTATACAAATAGGGCTGTACTGTATATATCCTTTGCAATTTGCTTTTTTAAAAGTTCAATATGGGGCGCCTGGGTGGCTCAGTTGGTTAAGCATCCGGCTTCGGCTCAGGTCATGATCTCACAGTTCATGGGGTTGAGCCCCATGTTGGGCTCTGTGCTGACAGCTAACTCAGAGCCTGGAGCCTGCTTCAGATTCTGTGTCTCCCCTCTCTTTCTGACCCTCCCCTGCTCATGCTGTCTCTGTCTCTCACAAATAAATAAAAACATTAAAAAAGAAGTTCAATATAGTTTATGAGGTTTATCCACACAGACACATGAAGCTCAAGTTTGCCATATTCAACTCTTTGGCTATACTACAACTAGCAAAGCAAGTTTTGTACACACTCCTGAACGTGTGTTTCTCACTGGTACACACAAGGTGATCTTTCTAAAGCACAAATCTGATCACCCCTTGCTTAAAACCATCTAACAGTCCTCCTCTGTCCTCATGATGAAGTCCAAACTGCTCTAAGGTCCCCTGAGATCCAGCCTCTGTCTGTCTTTCCAGACCCCAACTTGCACCCCACATTCCAGGCCCTGAGCTTTCCTCCATCCTTGAAGGCACCCCTGAGATGCCCAGGCTCCAGCACGTGCTCCCTCTCCCTCAACTGTGAGCTCCCGCTGGTCTGTCTGCCTGCCCTGCACACCCCTGCGGCCTCAGAGGCGGCAAATCGCCAACAACCTGATCACGCAGGATTCCTTGTCTTCGCACCTCACACGCTGCCTCCTCTCTGCTGCTTTCTCAGTCCCACCAAATCTGCTCTTCATCTCTTCGGGTGGCCTGTCCTCTGATGCTCTCATCCAGCACCAACTCCAATCTGAGTTCGTCATCTTTTTGATTTGCAACCCCCTTGCCCATGACCTTCCACTGACCCACTGGTAGGAGATTCAGTTGTATACGGCCTGAAGCTTATACAATAGTTCTTTCTTTTAAAGGGATTCCGCTTTCCTCACTTCCATGCAGAGGCTGTCAACATCAAATACAAATTCTGTAGAAATTCACACTTTCTAATCTACCTTAGTCATCATTACCCAGTCAGCCATTTAGTGCATTTCTTATGGACCCTGCAGTTATATGCCTCAGCACTCTTTCAATTATCCCTAAGTCCGCACAGCCACTTCTGAATCCTCAAAAAAAGACTCCTCCAAAAACTCAACTTTTACACAATGTCAACCTCACACCAATTCTGTGAGGCATATATAACTGTTACTAGTCCCATTTAACAGATAAGAGAACAGAGTCAGAGGTGAAGTGACTTAGCCAAGGTCACTAAACTGTACTTGGAGGAGCCAAGTTTTTCAGCCTCAAACTCACATCCTTCCTCTAAATCCTGCAACCTTCAGGTGTTGGAAGGAATTGAACATAGCATGGTCACTGCAGAGGCTGAGGCCGGACCCTGTGAGACTGCCTATCTCTCCCTCTCTGTTTCTAATATTCCAATATTTCTTTTCTTTCTTTTTTTGAGAGAGAGTGCGAGAGCGAGCGAGCATGCAGGGAAGGGGCAGAGAGAGAGCCGGAGCAAGAGAATCCCAGGCAGGCTCTTGCTGGCAGTGCAGAGCACTATGCCGGGCTCACCCACTAACCAAGAGATCATGACCCCAGTCAAAATCAAGAGACTGACTTAGACTGAGTCACCCAGGCGCCCCAAGACTGCCCATTTGTTAAAGAAAGCTGTAGAACACCCAAACACCTGATGGGCCTTTTTTCTTTGAAAGGAGTACTTCTGGAGTAGGTTGCCATGGCCTGTGGACAGGCGGTAGGGCTAAAGGAACTTTGTTGCCCAGAAATAAGCAAAATGACGCAGAAAGTTGCTGCTAGCTTTGCAAGTTAAGGAATAAAGATTGTGGGGCTAGTTGGGCAAGAGAAATTAAGGCACTGTTTAGACCCAAAGGATTTCTGACATTGGTATGTAAAAGTTGGTAACAAAAAACTGGAAACCACTGCTCTACACTCACACTTATTTAAAAGAACGCAGCGGAAAAAAATCAGTTTTTACCAAATTACAGAATATTGAATTCAAGTAGAGGAGAAACGAATTGGCGTCACCCAAAAAATTTCAGAATAGAATCTCGTTGCCAGCAGAACACGAGGCACATTAAAATAATTATTTTAGGGGCGCCTGGGTGGCTCAGTCGGTTAAGCGTCCGACTTCGGCTCAGGTCATGATCTCACGGTTTGTGGGTTCAAGCCCCGCGTGGGGCTCCGTGCTGACCACTCAGAGCCTGGAGCCTGCTTCGGATTCCGTGTGTCTCTCTCTCTCTGACCCTCCCCTGCTCGCACGTCTCTGTCTCTCAAAAATAAATTTAAAATAAAATAAAATAATTATTTTAAATATCCCGAATGCTTCCTTAGCGATGCTACAGCCAAGGTGAAGGATGGAGAAGACAAGACTAACAGAAGGGCTGAGCCGGCCTTGAAAACCCGGGCGGCACGGGACTACCCTTACCCCGGAGCCCCGCGCCCAGGGAAAGGCGGCACGAAAGCCCCCCGGCAGCGCAGGGGCGGGCAGGCGGGAGCCCACGCCCGACCCGGGCAGAGTCGTCCGTCTGGAAAGGGTGCAGCTTCGGCCGCAGGGTGGTCGCTCGCTGCTGGGGCCGCCGCGGCCGCCGGCCAAGGACAGGCCCCGCAGGAAGCCCTCCCGCCCTCCGCGCATGCCCGCCCCGCAGCCCCTTGTCTCCTGGGTCCGAACGGACAGCGCGCCCGCGCCCGCCGCTTCCCCGCGCTTCCCCCGCCAGCCTCCCCCGCCCCGGCTCGCCGCGCCTTCTCCCCTGCGGCTCGCCGCGCCTACCTGCGGCCCCCACTCGGGCACGCGGCGTCCTGCGCCGGCGCGGCCGGAAACTAGCCGGGGTAGGGCGGGCGCGAGGCTGCCCCCTGGCGTCCGCCTCCCGCCGCGCACCCGGCGGCCAGCGCAGGCGGGATTCCATCCCTGGTGCGTCCGCGGGTCTCCTATCCTTGCCTTCTCTCTGAGCCCTTGAGGGCAATGATTTGTTGACCTATTTCTGCTTTAGTCCGACGCCCAGCCTGGAACCGCGTACGGTACGGTTGAGCTATAAGATCTAGACCCTCCAAAAAGCTCCCGATCATTGCAAAGCGGGACTCTCCGAAGGGTGGTCCTCACACCAGAGGATGATGCTTCGCATCTCCAAAAAAATTGTTAGAAGTGCAAATTCTTGGTTCCATCCCAGACCTGGCGGCCAATGGGGTCCAGCAACCAGTGCTTTAACCAGGCCTCTGGGTGATGCGGAAGCCTCTGAAGGTTGAGAACCACTGGTAGAGGGGAAACTCAGGGGCTTAGCCTGCGCGGGAAAGCTGGGTTTCACGCATTCAAGGGATGGCAGGCAAGAACTCTGACAAACCCCAAAGAGGTATACAGTACTGTGTGGAAAGGGGGAAGGAAGCTGGAAGGTCTCAGTGCATCACACTGGCATCTATACCTGGTGGAAAAGTTTCAACATTGAAAGTTAGACTATATAACTTTTTGGGGGTTAAAAAAGAAGTGTTATTCACTTCTACACTCACATATGTTCCCAGTTCAGAATCAAGATGATAATTCGATGCTGCTTAAAACTGGGCCTGTACTGGAAATCTGAATAATGAAAAGTAAAATAACTAGAAGCAACTTGTTTTCAGGTTGACAAAAGCAAAAAGAATGGTAATGTCTACTGTTGATGTACAGAATCTAAAAGTTTCCCCACAGCCATATATTACTGTAAATTTGTATAACCTATATCAATTCCTCCTATGTGTAAAGGGCTCTACCAAATTCCATTTCTAGGAGTTTATCGTGCAGAAATAATTGAATACATGCATGAAGTGTTGTGGATAAGGAATGTTTACTGTAGAAACAAACCTAAATATTTAACAATAGGATTTTCTGAAAGAAATTATATCTATGCAGCTGTTAAAAACGTTGCTATATAATGGGTACAGAGTTTCAGAGCCGGATGGTAACAAAATTCAGGAGACGAGTGGTGGTGGTGGTTGTACAAGATGAAGGTACAGAATACCACTTTAAAAACGGTTAAATGATCGCTTCTCGGCCTTTTGGCTAAGATCAAGTGTAAAAACGGTTAAATGGTAGGGGTACCTGGGTAGCTCAGATGGTTAAACATCAGGCTCAAGTCATGAGCTCATGTTTCGTGGGTTCAAGCCCCATATTGGGCTCTGTGCTGATACACAGAGCCGGTTTGGGATTCTCCCCACGACCCTCTCTCTGCCCTTCCCACATTCTCTCTCTCAAAATAAATAAAATAAACATTAAAAAAAATAGCCTTGCAATGGGGCGCTTGGGTGGCTCAGTCAGTTAAGTGTCCAGCTTCAGCTCAGGTCATGATCTCACGGTTCGTGAGTTAGAGCCCCGCCTCGGGCTCTGTGCTGGCAGTGCAGAGCCTGCTTGCGATTCATTCTCTCTCTCTCGGCCTCATCCCCATTTGTGCCGTCTTTCTCTCAAAATCAGTAAATAAACTTTAAAATTTTTATTTTAAAAAGTTCTTATTAAAAAAATAGCACTGCAAAATATTTGAAAACTGAACTGATTTTGGAATGTAGCCACAGAGAGAGTGTTGGAACTTGTGGCCCATACGTCACTATAGCAAATGCTTGCTAAAATAAAAATATTGACCTTCTCCACAGGGTTTAAATAAGAATTAGAGTCTTATAACATTCAAAATGCCTGTAATATAGTAGAAAATTACTAGGTATATGAAGCCCAAAAATCTCAGTTTGCATGGGGAAAAACAATTCACAGTCACCAATGATGAGAGATCCAGATATTGGGATTATCTGACAAAGACATTAAAAGTTATACAAATGCTAAAACAATCATGAACACTCTAGAAACAGAAGTTAAAATAGAAAGTATGGCGGGGCACCTGGGTGGCTCAGTTGGCTGAGCATCCATTTCTCAATTTCAGCTCAGGTAATGATCCCAGGATTGTGGATTGACCCCTGTGTCAGGTTCCACACTGAGCATAGAGTCTGCTTAAGATTCTCTTTCTCCCTCTGTCTCCTCTCCCCCCTGCTCATGCTTTCTCTCTCTCTCCATCTCTCTCTCTCTCTCTTTCAAATAAATTAAAAATATATATATAAAGTATTGGTAAAGATGGGAGCCTGGGTGGCTCAGTCAGTTAAGTGGCCGACTCTGGCTCAGATCATGATCTCACAGTTGGTGAGTTCAAGCCCCACATCAGGCTGTCTGCTGTCAGCATGGAGCCCACTTCGGGTTCTCTGTCCACCTCATCCCCAGTCTTTCTCAAAAATAAACATTAAAAAAAAGTATTGATAAAGAAATAGAACTTAAGAAGGATTAAACATTTTAGAACTGAAAAATATATAACTAAACTCACTTTATAGATCCAAAAGCAAAATGGAGATGACAGAGAAAAAGTCAAACTTGAAGACAGATTAATAGAGATCATTTAGTCTGACCAACAACTGAGAGAAAAAGAAAAAAGTGAGAACTCAGTCACCTGTGGAACAAAAATAAAAGGTCTAACATTCTTGTCATCAGAGTCCCACAGTTAAAGGGAAAGTGCTAAAAAATATTTGAAGAAATAATGGCTAAAAAGTACCAAATTTGGTAAAAAATTCAAGATCCAAAAAGCTAAGCAAGAAAGATAAATCCAAAGACACCCATGCCCAGACACATCAAAATCAAATTGCTGAAAACTAAAGACAAATTTAAAAAATTTAAAGCAGCCAGAGAGAAAGAGAGAAACCTATGGGCAAACAACCATTTTAATGACATTTCTCATCTGAATTCACGAAGGCTGGAGGGAGGGGCGTATTTTTCAAATGCTGTAAGAATTATAAACCCAGAATTCCATGTCTAATGAAAATGTCCTTCAAGAATGAAGGTTAAAGATATTTTCAGATTAAGAAAATTTGCAACCAGAAGATCCACTCTCAAACAATTAAAGAGGGGCACCGGGGTGGCTCAGTCAGTTGTGTCTGACTCTTAGTTTCGGCTCAGGTCATGACCTCACGGTTCATGAGATCAAGAACCACGTTTAGCTCCGTGCTGATGGCACAGAGTCTGCGTGGGATTCTCTCTCTCTCTGCCCCTTTCCTGCTCACACTTTTTCTCTCTCTAAAAATAAATAAACTTTTAAACATTATTTAAAAAATTGCTTAAAGAAATTTCTTCACCCAAAAGGGAAATGATAGCAGAAGGAAACTTGGAACATCAGAAATGAAAGACGAGTAAAAGAAATGGAAGTAGCTGGGTAAATAGAACAGACTATTCTTGAATTCTTTAAAATATGTTTGGCGGTTGAATGCAAAAAGTGTAAAATTGTCTGATGAGGCTTTTTTCTTTGACAAGCAGCGATATCATTGTTGTCATTTAATGTAGATACAATTATTAGGTTATCTGTCATATTACAACATTTAAGTTTTTTATGTTCTTTAAGATACATTTAAAAAAAAAACACACAACTGCAAATGTGAAGGGGAGAGAAAGCATGGTACCCAACCAAATTTCCACATTTCAGCAATACTTCACTCATTCTTTTAATAAAGTTTTAAGAAATGTCATAATGACATGAGCTTGAAAGATCTCTAGGCATTTTCTCTGACGCTCACGACGTGGCACTGGTGATGTTGTAAACAGCAGAAAAACAGGGGCTGCCGAATGACCAAATTATGGAGGCACAGGCCTGCTTTTCCCCACAGGAACACGCCAAGTGGTGATGGCAATGATCTTCTCACACCCACTCTAGAGGAGAGCAACATCACGCTCCGTAACTGTATTCGTCTGCTGACGTTTGGCTGCGTTCGATGTGCTATTTGTCTATCAGAACTTCAATACACGTCTAATCATGCTGATACTAGGGTTAAACCTAGCTCTCCACTGGCTAATCACCTCGTGAATAAGGGCATTATGCCGAAGCACTTTTCGTGCTTTCATGATACGAACTACGGCAGCTTGAAGATACATTTTCCGGTCCTCACCTTCTAGTCTGCTCTGATGAGGCTTTTAATGTAAGTGGGTATAGTATAAAAGACAACTACAGCATAAATGTGAAGGGTAAGGAGACCTATATGGTGGTAAGCTTTCTAGAGTAACCACTAAAGACAAAATAAAACTAAACAACTCAATCAGTAACAGCGGGTAACACTTAGCAATTAAACAACAATTTTTTTCTTAATGTTTATTTATTTTTGAGAGAGA
>PISW01007642.1:0-86054 GCA_004023785.1 Mungos mungo
TCCATTTCAGTTACTGACCCGGTGAAACGTCGGCAGCGCCCCCGGACCGCCGTTGGAGGGAGAGTCCTGTTCAGTGAGCCGCTTCACAGCCCTGGCGGAGGTTTCTGTAAGAAGGAAGTTGTAAGTGGCGCCTGAAGGGTGCCTTGCGGCGTGGCGAGATGTCCGTGGGATCACCTGAAGCCAGAGGGCGAGGTGCCGCACCGTGGACGCACCCGCGCGCTAGCTGGAACCGTGTCGGTTGCCGTAGGATGTAAGCGTTGATTATTAGCAGCAGTCCCACGTGAGTGGAACCAATAGAAGTAAGGACGGGACGGAATGTGCCCCGACGGGAGTAGCGGTTTTCTCTGGTTTGTGAAACGCTGGCGGCTGCTCTTTCATTGTTACTGAAAACCAGAGACTCCTCCTCTGCAAGAGCCGCACCCCTTGTACCAAGAGCCTCCCGGGAAAGCCTGCTCCACGCCCGCCAGGGGGCCAGCGCTTCCCAGGACCGTCCTCGGGTCCTCGTCTCTGGCCAGTGCCCCCATTCTGACTCTCTTCCTGCCGGGTCGTAGCTGGGACCCCCTGGTCCTTCCATCAGCCTCCAGGCCGCCGCTCGGCTCCTGGCCCACCTGCGTCTGGCCCTCCGTGGCACTTGTCCGGGTACAGCGCACGGCTGCCGCCCCGGCACAAGGAACCGGCCACGCCCGGAGCTGGGCCCGGGCTGGGGTGAACCCCAGGGCAGGCGTGGCTGGCCAGCGGCTCGGCCCCCGAGACTCTCGTCATCCCCCTGATGTCGACGGAGCCTAAGGTGACCCAGCCCCATGAGCCTCTTTCTACCGGACATGGGGCCGATACGCAGCTCGGGTGTGCGTGCCCCGAAGTTCAAAGTCGTCCAACCTGTACTCCTCCGGTTCTTACTTCTCCCTCAGGTTTGCAGGGGTGTCCTGTGGGATTCGGCCAGCGCCTTGCTGGGACCCCCGGAGCGGTGTCTGCCCTGTCTCCCCTCTGCTCCCAGCGCCTCCCAGCACAGGCACCCACTCGCTGTCTCGGCTGTAGAAACCGCTGTGTCTGCTCCACACTTGGGCTGCGAAGCTCAGCTCTGCGTTTTGTCCTTTTTTTTTTTTTGGCCACAAGTTAACATTGAGTTGGTTTTTTTTTTTAATGTTTATTTATTTTTGAGACAGAGGCAGAGTATAAGCAGGGGAGGCACAGAGAGAGAGAGAGGGAGACACAGAATCTGAAGCTGGCTCCAGGCTCTGAGCTGTCAGCACAGAGCCTGATGCGGGGCTCGAACCCACGAACCACAAGATCATGACCTGAGTCGAAATCGGATTCTTAACTGACTGAGCCACCCAGGCGCCCCAACATTGAGTTTTTAAGATTAATTTCTTATTTTGCAAACCACAGGCACTTTGCCCCGCTGCCGCCTTTGTCACTTCTGTCCTGCCCGGCTCCCCGAGTCGCCGCATACAGGCAGGCGCACACAGGCTCGCCACGGACTGTCGTCATGGCCGAGGTGAACTTCTGTCCGGGCGGCAGCATTGTGTTGAGCGGCTGCCGTGGGCCAAGCACCGAGAAGCCAAATTAGCTACACGTCCCGCTCTCCCTCCTGTACCTTCCTTCCTGACCTTCTAAGCATGTATCTCTGACCCTTCCCGATGAAAGGTGGGGAGCTTAAATAACTGAAGCGCGTTTCTCACCGTTCTGGTGGCTGGCGGTTCAGGGTCAAGGTGCCAGCAAGTTTGGTTTCTGATGAGTGTTCTCTGTGCCGACACACGGGGTGGAAGGGAGGAGGCATCTTGCTCTTGGTCTCTGCTGTGAGGACGCTGATGCTGTCAGATCAGGGCCTCACCTTTCTGTCCCCATCTAACCGTAATTACTTTCTTAGAGACTCCGTCTCCAAACAGAGCCACGCTGGGGGTGAGGGCTCCGACATACAGATTTTGGAGGGACGCAAACACAAATATTCAGCCCATAACACAGATGGGCCTTGAAAACGTCCTGCTAAGTGAAATAAGCCAGGCACAGAAAGACGAATACTGTGTGATTCCTCTTGCGTCAGGTCGGACAGACTCGTGCAGAGAAGGGAGGAGGTTGGTGGGTGCCCAGGCTACAGCGGGGGGATGGGGAGTTCTTGTTCGATGGGTACAAAGCCTGTGTTGGGGACGATGAACAAGTCTTGGGTAGAGACCGTGGGGTTTACACATATTGTGAATGTGTTTAATGCTGCTGGATTGTACGCTGAGGATGGTCGAGAAGATAAATATTCTGTACGTGTTACCACGATACAAAATAATAATAAAGAGGGAGAGCCGGCAGTACCCAGCCCCTCGGTTCCAGGAAAGACCCCCAGCTCGGCAAAGGGCAGCGCTGTTAGGAGAGGCCAGGTGGGCCCAGGGGTCCCTCGGCCACAGGTGTCTTGCAGCAGCAGGAGGGGAAAGAAGGTGACAGCCCAGACCACGGTCCTTGGTGTCTGACCTCCTGAGCCGAGCCCAGGGCCAGGTGCTAACTCTCGACCAGGGTCACTCCTTGAATCCCCGCATTTGCCCGCCGTCGCCGCACAAAGTCCCAGGTCTTGGCGCGCCCAGCTCTCTGGGGGGTGCCCCACGACCGCTCACTTTATCTTGTCCTGCTTTCTCACTGACCCATCACAGTCAAGTCTGCCTCCCCAGATTGAGGGAATTTGCTGCGGGGCCCTCAGGCACTTTCTCTTTTCCGCCGCTGTTACCTTCTCCGAAATGTTTCCAGGCCGAGCTATTCCCAGGCCCTCCCACTTGGCCGCATAGCTGCCTTCTGAGGTGTGGATGGCATGGGGTCCCGCGCCTTCTCTGTAACCCCTTTCTGGGAGGCCGAGCCCTTTGCCCTCCGAGTGATGAAGAGAGGGGAGGAGACAGGTGCTTGTTTCCGCTGAGGCCTCTGGGGGCAGCAGGGGTTCTGTGTGTGTTGATTGATTCTGATGTTTATTTTTGAGAGACAGAGTGTGAGCAGGGGAGGGGCAGAGAGAGAGGGAGACGCAGAACCCGAAGCGGGTGCCAGGCTCTGAGTTGTCAGCACAGAGCCCGACACGGGGCTTGAACTCAGGAAACCTGAGATCATGACCTGAGCCGAAGTTGAGTGCTTTATTGACTGAGCCACCCGGGCGCCCCAAGAATTCTGTATTTAAATGCGTTCTTAGGAAACATGGTTTTATTCATTGTTGGGCATTTCGGGCTGCTGGACTGTGTCCCCCCCTCCCCAAATTCCCATGTTGAAGCCCTGGCCCCCAAAGTGATGATGTTTACGGTGGAACCTTTGGGAGGTAATTAGGTTTAGATCAGGTCATGAGGGCAGGGCCCCCATGAGGAGGCGAAGTCCTTGTAGGAGGAGGCCGGAGAGCTTGCTCACTCTCTCCCCACCCCTGCCGGCCCCCCGGGAGAGAGAGCCCCCCCCCCGGACCTCTCTTGTGGCTCACAATGCAGCACGCCTTTTCATGCGTTTTTTTACCATCTATATATTTTCTTTGATGAAAAACGTCGTCGTCTTCTGCTCGTTTTCTAAATAGGTTGTTTGTGTTTCTACCGTGGAGTTTTGAGAGCTCAGTGTATATCCTACGCGCTAATGTTCTGTCAGATGGGCGGCTTGTGGGTATTTTCTGCCATTCACTAGCTTAACAAGCCAAAGTTTCCTGTTAGGATGAGGTCAATGTAGAGATGTTTGTGTGTGTGGATCAGACTTTTGGTGTCTTATCAAAGAACTCTTCGTGAACCAAGCCCTGCTTCCCTTGTTACCTGTGACACGCTTCATGGTGTTACATTTTCCATTTCGGTCTGGTCCACTTGGCGTTCCTGTTTGTAAAAGTTCAGGTCAAGGTTCATTTTTATTCCCTAGACACATAGGCATTATTGTCCTTTCCATTTTTAACTTCCTGAATGACCCACAGAGTAACACAGACTATTCTGCGGTATCATAACCCACGTGTCCTCTATGGTATTCATACTAAAAGAATACGTTTGATATTAACATTATTATTGTGCTGTAAGGGTGGGATTTTTTGAACTTAGATCTTAGGATCACTTGCTTTTTTTTTTTTTGAGAGAGAGCGAGAACATGAGCAGGGGCAAAGGGCAGAGTGAGAGAGAGAAAGAGAGGGAGGTTGAGAATCGAATCTTAAGCAGGCTACACTCTCAGTGAGGAGCCCAACGTGGGGCTGGATCCCACAACCCTGGATCACGACCTGAGCCGAAATCAAAGAGTCAGATGCTTAACCGACGGAGCCACCCAGGCGCCCCAGGATCACTCACTTTTAAACATTATTTCTCAACTTATGAAACGATTTCAGTCCAGAAGCAATTAACTGTGGGTGGTGGCATCATGGATTATTTCTACTTTTATGCCTTTTCGTGACTTCTAAGTTTTCTACACACATAAGACAACCACAGTTTTTTTTAATAGTGTTTGCTGGGTTTGACGTAGTGTGGGATTCGAGGGCTTGTGAATTATTTTTATTGGGTAATATCAGATTCAGGAAGAAGATTCTTTCTGGCTTACACTTACCTTCTAAGCCCCGATGCTTTTTTCCTCCCTCCCCTTTGCCCCCTGAGGCCCGGGGTTAAGGTTTTCTGTTGTGTTTTGCCTTTTTTTTCTTCTGTGGGTTTCTTCCTCTTTCTGTGTCTTGCTTGTGTGACATCGAAATGAAGCAGGGCAGAGAAATCAATGAGTCGTCTTGGCATCGATTTAGTCAATTCTCAGGTGGCCGAAGAGCCAGGAGCTGTGAACTGGAAACTTCATTTTGTCTCAGATCGTCTTAATTGTCTCTCGAACACTCGCCCCGAGTCGAGTGCTTGCTAGAACTCTCCAGAGACAGAAGCCAACCTCAGCCTGAGGGGAAAAGTCTGCACGGAGACAAAGAATGGGGACAGGGACAGGGATGCAGGACCTCAGGAGAAACGAGCGAAGTGGCTGTCATTTCGAAGCCACGCCTTTTAAACCGTGCGACAGGGGAAACCTGTTCCCACATAAAGACGGCACTTGGCTGGTCCCTTTATGTGACCTTTTGCAGAAAACGGGGGGGACTTCTGTGCCAGGGCGCGTGTCCCTTCCAGAGCTGTTCCCAGCTGCCTTCCCGTGAAGCAGCTGGAGGAATCTGCCACTGAAGATACAGAATTCCTGCGAGGTGGGGACTCTTGATTTCGGCGCAAGTCATGATCGCAGGGTGGTGGGGTCAAGCCCTGTGTTGGGCTTCGCACTGTCTCCCTCCCTCTCTTTGCCCCTTACATGCTCACTCCCTCTCTCTCTCAAAAATAAATAAACATTTAAAAACAGTCATGACTGGGGCGCCTGGGTGGCTCAGTTGGTTGAGTGTCCAACTTCAGCTCAGGTCATGAGCTCACAGTTTGTGAGTTCAAGCCCTGCATTGGGCTCTGTGCTGACAGCTCGGAGCCTGGAGCCTGCTTTGGATTCTGTGTCTCCTCTCTCTGTCTCTCTCTGTCTCTCTGCCTCTCTCTGTTCCTCCCCTGCTCACGCTCTGTCTCTCTCTGTGTCTCAAAAATAAATGGCAAAAAACATTTTTTAAACACTCATCATGAGAACAGGCTGCAGTCAGCGTTGCTGAGAACAGCATGTATTTTTTCCTCTGGCCAAAGAACTTTTCCTGTCTTCTCTATCTGCCTCTCATTTTTGCCCCCGCCTCTTCCCTGGGTCCCCTCGCAAAAATGGCCCTGTGGTATAGTCCTCAGCGGGCGCTAGATCGATGGCCTCTCTCGGCGGGGGGCAGACGGTGCTAATTAGGCTCCGATGCCTCTGATGCCTCTTCCCCAGCCTTTGTGCGCGCGGGCCGTGTGCACACCCCGCCAGGCAGCTGGGAGCACGGCCCCGGCCCCAGCACCGCGCCACCGCTGTCTGGTTTAGGGAGACGTGCGGCGGGACAAACGCACACTCCTGTGTCTCTGAGCCAAGGGCACAGTGACTGACTCACACTGTGTGTTCTGCTCCCGCGGAAAGATGGCTGCCCCTCACGGGCCTTGTTTGTTTCACAGCTGTACGCAGGGGCATCCGGGTGGGGTGTCGGCTGAGCACCCGACTCTGGGTTCCGGCTCAGGTCCCATCTCGCGGTGTGTGGGTTCAAGTCCCACATCCGGCTCTGTGCTGACAGCTCGGAGCCTGGAGCCTGCTTCGGATTCTGTGTCTCCCTCTCTCTCTGCCCCTGCCCCGCTCACCCTCTGTCTCTCTGTCTCTCCCAAAAGTGAATAAACATGACCAAAAAAACTTATATGTAACCCACACATCGATACCTGTGGGGCATCCACAGTCACGTGCAGACGTGTGAAGTGAAAAATACAAGTCCCCCAACACTCACGTCTCCGGCCCAGTGACGCTCTGACATCTTTCACAGTTGTGTGCTCTCCGTTGGTGATTTGGCTGTTTAAGACGGTACCCGGTGGGGCGCCTGGGTGGCTCAGTCGGTTAAGCATCCAACTCTTGACTCTGGCTCAGGCCGTGACCTCGCGGTCCATGAGTTCAAGCCCCCCCATTGGGCTCTGCCCTGGCAGTGCAGAACCTGCTTGGGATTCTCTCTCCCTCTGTCTCTCCCCGGCCTGCTCTCTCTCCCTCTCAAATAAAAATAAACGGGCCTCGTGCTGGGGTGCTGTCAGGCATCACTAAGTGCAGAAAAGCTGTGATGCGTCCTTCGGAGGAATTACACGTGTCAGAGGCGCCCCCTTCGGCCGGGAGCTGTAGTCCTGTTGACCTGGAGTTGAGTGGTGATAAATCAACTGTGTGTATTAAGTGAGGTGTCTTTCAAGAGAAGCACACCTAGGGCAAGGTCGCGTGTCGATGGGCTGGTGACAGGGTGGGCAGAGGCCCCAGGGAGACCCCCGGGAGCCTGGCCTCGTGCCCCTCCCGGGAGCGGCGATCCGGGTCGGCTGATCGGTGTGGGACGGCACTGCCGGGAGCATGAGAGCCCGCCGCCGCTTTCCCGTCTCGAAATCGCTGAAGGTTCACAGGAGGCTGCAAGACTAGTACAGAGTCCCGGGTGCCCGTCACCAAGCATCTGCCGTGATGACCGTCTGACGTGACCCCAGTCCGTGGTCAAGCCAGGACATCAGTGCGCTGTTGTCCACTCGGGCACAGACCCAATTTGGGTTTTGCCGGTTGTGACGTACACTCTTCAGTGGGGGAAAGAGAGTGAGCCGTCCTAGGGAATTGTATCTTCTGTACAAAGAGCGCGAGTAACCCAGCCCCACAGTCAAGGCACAGAAGTGTCCACCCCAAAGAAACAGTGACTTCCTTTATAAAAAAAATGTAACCATAACACTGACCATTTTGACCATTTAAAACATTAGTTTTTAATGTTTGTTTTTGAGAGAGACAGAGCGTGAGTGGGGGAGGAGCAGAGAGGGAGAGAGGGAGACACAGAATCCGAAGCAGTTTTATCCATGTTGTAGCAAGCGTCAGGATTTCCTTCCTTATGGCTGAAAACATTCCTTAAAACGATTTCTTGACCCATTTTGTGGGAGGCACTCCGCTCCGTTCTACTGGGGAAACCGCGATCAGAATAAATAAGTAAATTATATTGTATGTGAGAGAGGCCAGCTTACCGTTCTTTCAGCTGAAATTCTGTCCCTTGGACCCCTTTGAATACCTGGTGTCCCTAATCGTGACCCTTAGCCGTGAATACCTCAAAGTATCTTCTCAGTTATCAGGGAAGCTTTCAGTCACTGTCGACTTAGTGTGCCCATCGTTTATTAAAATTCTTGGGAACTAGGGATGCTCAGAAGATGTCTGCGGGGACTTTTTCTCCTGCAGCCTGTTTGCTTACAGCAGAATGTGGGGCGCGTGGGCGGCTCAGTCAGTCAAGCGTCCGACTTCGGCCCAGGTCATGATCTCACAGTTCACAAGTTTGAGCCCCGCATTGGGCTCGGTACTGACAGCTCAGAGCCTGGAGCCTGCTTCGGATTCTGTCCGTCTGTCTGTCTCTCTCTCTCTGTCTCTGTCTCAGAAACAAACATTTAAAATATTTTTTTAGGCAGAATGTACCTCCCTTCCGGCAAGATGTCAGGTCACAGGAACAATCAGAGGACGCATTTCAGGGCTGGTCCCGTATTTGTACATCTGAGTCATAACTGCCTAGGTGGGATGCCAAGTGGTGTCGAAATAGCAGGAAATGCCTGCCCTGGACCACGGGGGCCTCGATTTATGACTTTCACCCTTGTGCATGGGTGTCCGTATGTGAGAGAGAGCCTCGCCACCTTTGTCCTTACGATAATAACCACTCTTAGCCCCTCAGGGTCATAACAGTGGGACGTGTGAGGTCACTGACCAGATGTCACCCCCGCCGAGCGCAGCCGTGGTAGAGAATGAGTGGCTTCGGACGTGTGTTCCACGTGGAACGCGGCCTCACACCGCTTCGTGCTGAGGTCCCCGCTCATGAGCTCGGTCCTACTCCTGGACCGGAAGTTTCTCTCCGACACGCACCCACCTGCGTGCTTCCCAGCAGCCCGAGCTTCCACCTAAGTTACAACTTTCAGAAGCAGAATCCACTGTGCACGAGAGCTCTTCAGTACATTGTCCTTTAGGGCCGGTCCCTTAGCCACCCCAAGGACCTTAGTCTGCTTGCAGCAGAGAACCACGGTCCCCACTACTTCCCCCACGTGACAAAAAACGAAACTTGGGGGTGAGGGGGCGGGCACCTGGGGGGTTCCGTCGGTTAAGCGTCCAACTCCCAGTTTCGACTCGGGTCATGATCTCACGGTTCATGAGTTTGAGCCCCACATCGGGCTCCATGCTGACAGTGCGGAGCCTGCTTGGGATTCTCTCTCTCCCTCTCTCTCTCTCTCTCTCTGCCCCTCTCCTGCTCACTCTTCTCTGTCTCTCTCTCAAAAATAAATAAAATAAACTTAAAAAATTATGCTTGGGTACCCTGGGGACTCAGGAACCAGGTCAGAAAGGCTAGCGGACAGATTTTTTCCTTTTTTTTTTTAATGTGTTTGTTTGTTTGTTTTGAGAGAGTGTGTGTGCAAACTGGAGAGGGGCAGAGAGAGGTAGGCAGGATTCAAAGTGAGCTCTGTGCTGACAGCAGAAAGCCTGACTCGGGGATCGAACTCACAAACTGAGATCATGACCTGAGCCCAAGTCAGATATTCAATGGACTGGACCACGCAGTCGCCCCCAGATTTCATCTTAACGTTGCTTTTCGTCCTCACCTGGAGCAGAGCTTTCCATGTGGTTTTTCCCCTGAGAATGAACAAGCCAAGCAGCCCGTCTCCGCTCAGCTTGGCTTGTCGGACAGGAGAGGGCGAGTCTGGCCGTCAGTTCCGTCTTTCCGTCCGTGGGAAAGGTGACCAGAGAACACACGCGTCCTCTCTTCTCGGTTCCTTAACGAGCAGATGAGTGTGAAGAGCCCTTTGGAGCCCCTGTCGTGTGTTAGGTTGGTTTGCGATCGTTGCGGAAAAGAGGGTCGGCACCTTCCGTGAGCCTGGTGCTCAGATTGCGCCCGAGCGCTTGTGGTCAGGGGCGCGCGTGTGGCCGCACGGCGTGCCCTGCGGTGTCCGGGTCTCCGGGTCATCCTGACATCCATCCCGGGTTAATTGCAGCCGTGCGTGTGATGGCGGCACGAGCTGCGCTCAGCGAGGAGCCCTCGGTGGTCTTAGGTTATTTACAGTGAATATAAACTACTCTCCGCCTTTCACCCCCCGCCAAGGGGGAAGGGGTGTCGGGATTTTTTTATTGTCATTTTACCAAAGGAGAAGATGCCGTGCGATTTCCACACTAACCGGCCACAGTGGGGACCCATTTCCTGCCCTCCAGTCCCGCTGTCTCAGCCAATACAGTAGGAGAAGACTCTTCACGTTTCTAGAAGGATCACACGGAGGTATAAAAGCGGCACAGCCTGGCCTCGCGCGGCGCCGGGTCCTGGAGCCCGGACCGTGAGCATGGGGAACGCACATTCCAAGAGCAGCGACAGGGACGGCGCGCCCCGCGGCCGCCCCGAGCTGTCTTTCTACAGCTCTTTCCCTAGGAAATGGAGCGAGAACGTCTTTCTGGATAACGAGCTGCTGACCTCCAAGATCCTGTCTGTGCTGCGGCCGCAGCCGGAGCAGGGCCTCCGCTACCCCGCCCGCTTCCTCAGCACCAACTCCGTGTTTGCCTCTGTCGCAGCGTCCCTGAAGGAGCACCCGAGGGCCACCCTCTTGTCGGATGGCAGCCCCGGCCTGTCCAGGAATGTCGGCATGACGGTCTCACAGAAGGGGGCGCCACAGCCAGCACCCAGCCCGGCGGGAACGGGGACGCAGCCAGGGTAAGTCGGGTCCCGCGTCTGTGCCGGGAGCAGGTGCAGGATGGGGCGTCCCGCGGGGACCCCGCAGGGGGCCTCTCGGGAAGGAGACCCTCAGGTCCGTGCGAATCTGATCGCAGGCCCCCTGCCCCTCGGTGAAATTCCTGTTAACACTCGCAGAGATCCTGGGGGCGCTTGGCCGCTTGCAGCCCGTTTGTTTCACACTCTGGAAGGGTCCACGGACGGGGTTTCTGTCTGTGCTTGAGAGGACGCTAGCAGTCCCACTGAGGTGGCCACGGAGGTGGCGTCCCCGTATTTACGCCGTAATCCTGTCGTCCGTGGACTGCGAGGCGGTTCCAGATTTCTCCAATCAGCGGTGTTTGGGTAGAAACCCTGACGCTGACAGATGTCATCGTGCAGTCCTTGGACGGGCCGGCGGGGAAAGGACTGATGGTCTCTTTCCACCAAGAAAGGGTTGACTGTGAGTGCGGCCGTGTCCACCTAACCCTCGCTAGAAAGAACTCCAGGGGCTCCAGTGGGCTCTGGTGGCCATTGAAGGAAGCATACGATTTAACTCACGCTGAGAATGTCCTGATGTTGTGTGGAGAGAGGCTCCTGGTCTTTGCAGATGACCTGTGGGGCGCTTGGGTGACTCAGCCTCCGTTAAGAGTCCGGCTCTTGGTTTCGGCTCAGGTCATGATCTCACTATTCGTGGGTTCAAGCCTCATGTCAGGCTCTGCACAGACAGTGTAAAGTCTGGTTGGGATCCCCTCTCTCCCTTTCTCTCTGCCCCTACCCTGCTCTTTCTCTCTCAATAAACTTAAAAAAAAAGGTAAAATCAATTCTTTAAAAAAAAGATCTGTGACAAAGTTTAAATTTATATAGAAATCTGGAAAGTTCTGAAATAGATTTGCCTTCCCAGAAAGGGTGTGTATGTGTTTTTAATTCCTTTTTTTTTTTTTTTTGAATAATGGTTTTTCTGATTTTTATTTAGCCCAGTCACAGGAGAGATGGATGAAGCCGACTCCGTATTTTTAAAATTTAAGCAGGCAGCTGATGACTCTCTTTCGCTTACGTCCTCGAACGCCGAGCCCATTTTCGTGGAAGGTACAGCCCTCTCGCTCCTTTCCCAGATGTCACGCGGGGACAGTGCCGGGACTCGGATCAGTGTGTTCATGGGACACGGACCCGGGTGGCCAGCGAGGCTCTGGCCCCCAAGCAGTGGCCACTTTCCCTTCCCTCAGACCCTTGCACGGCCTCGCTGAGGAGTGAGATCGAGTCGGACACCCGCGATTTCGAGGCCGAGTCCTGGAGCCTCTCCGTGGACGCTGCGTTCGCCAAGAAGCAAAAGAAAGAGGTGGTCAAGAGGCAGGATGTGCTCTATGGTGAGAAGTCCCTCACGGTCACGCCACCCTTCCCCTTCCTTCTCTTCCGTCTTTGTTTTGAGGGGTTGCACCTGGGAGTCTGGGCTCCTCGGGGCCTCGGGCTCCCCCTGCTCCCCCCGGGCAGCCCTGCTTTCCCGAGCAGGGAAGAGGTGGCCAGGGAGGGCTCGGTGAGGACCCATCCCTGAGGACGAGCATGTCCGAGTGCCCGGTCCGGGCTCATCCTGACCCTGCTGGTGGCCCTGACAGAGAAGACTGCCCTGGGCCCATCCCAGCCATCCCTGGTGACCACAGACAACCCCCCGAGGGTGGGGGAGAGACCTGTGACATAGCACTGGCCCCGGCTGGCCGTTGGAGAACCTGGCTCTGCCGAGACGGGAGGTCACAGGTCACTGTGGGAAGCGAGGCTTGTAGACAGGAGCCCGTCCCCGGGCCGGCCGCCACGTCGGGTGCCCCACGGAGATCCCTCCAGGCCTGGGGACCTCCCACCAGCAGGATGATGAAGGCCCAAGACGACTTGTTTCCATGACTCTCCCTCCGCGGGAATCATTTGCCAAGACTGACAGTGTCGTGTTGTCCGAGGAGGCATTTTCTGTCCCTCAGTGGGTTCTGTGAGGAGATGCCGGCACTCCCGGGTCTTCCCTTTTCCCTGGTGTCCGGGTGGTGGCGGCGGTGTCCGCGTCACCCGCGTCCCTGCGTGTGTCACACACCGCTTCCTGCCCGGGCCGGAGCAGGTTGGGGTGTGGGCGGGAGGAGACCCCGCTAGATGCTTCGCCTCAGGGCTCCCGAGCCGGGGCAGAGATGCCGCAGCGCCGTGCAGACAGGGCCGGTCTGGACGCTTCCATCCAGGCAGCCCTTTGCCACATTGTCTCCCTTGCTGGGCAGACACGGGCTGCGTCCAGCCCCCGGGGCCGGGCTCCGCTGACCTTTGGTCTCCTAACAGCATCAAGGCCTTGATTTTAACAACAGATAAACTCCAACACAAAACCTCATCTTTCTTGGCCTTTTAACAGAGATTAAGTTCCTCCCTTGAACTCTGCTTTCCTGTCAGTCGTAGTCTGGGTCTGCTCACTGGCGTGTGAGCCTCACATCCCAAGGACTAGTGTTCATCAGAACAGTCTTGCTGGGGCGCTCAGGGGCTCAGTCGGCTAAGTGTCCGACTTCGGCTCAGGTCATGATCTCACAGTTCGTGGGATCGAGCCCCTGACAGCTCAGAGCCTGGAGCCTGCTCCCGATTCTGGGTCTCCCTCTCTGCCCCTCCCCCACGCTCTTGTGTGCTCTTACTATCTCTCAAAAAAAAAAAAAAGAATTAAAAAAAAAATCTCCCTGCTTAAAACAGCCTCGAAATGTCTTCAGGCATGAAGTCCTCCCGTGAATTTGAGGTCCTAGCACACAGCCCGGGTCCTCTCTTTCCTGACGTCACTCCAGCCCTGGCTGCTCCCTTAAATTGGGATGTTTACAGCACTGGGCTGGGGTGTGGGGTGGGCGAAGGCGGGGCTGGGGGGGAAGGGAGGCCGCCCCCCGGGCAGTAAGACCCCCCTGGGGCCTGGAGCAGCCAGCCGAGCACCTGTGGGCAAGTCCCCTGGTCCGTGTCCCCGCAGAGTTGGTGCAGACGGAGGTGCATCACGTCCGGACACTCAAGATCATGTTGAAGGTCTACTCCAGGACCCTGCAGGAGGAGCTGCAGTTCAGCCCCAAGGCCGTCAGCCGCCTCTTCCCGTGTCTGGACGACCTGCTGGACATGCACAGCCACTTCCTCTCGCGGCTGAAGGAGCGCCGCCAGGAGTCCCTGGAGGAGGGCAGTGACCGGAACTACGTCATCCAGAAAATCGGGGACCTGCTGGTGCAGCAGGTGGGTGCGGCCGGGACGGGCCTGGGGAAGGGCCCCCGGCTCTGCAGCCCTGGGCCGATGCACGCAGCTCTAGTTAGAGGCACAGCCGCCTGCGCGCGGGGCTCTTGTTTGCTTGTCGGCCCGGTTGCGTTCTGTTCTGTTCTGTTTTCTGGTACTGACCTCTGTGCCCTCGGCTGTTAGGAGCATATCTGTGGCAAAGGGGCCCAAGCCTCAGGTGCCTTCTGGGTCGACTTGCGAGCCCAGGCCAGGATGGACAGAGGGGACCCACAAGTCCCCGTGTGCCCTTGGGGTGCTCGGAGCGTCCCGAGTCAGCTGACCCGAGTGACCTAGGAGAGGCCCCTCTGGCTTCGAAGCCTCTGACGTGCTGCGGCTCGAGCCGTTCTCCCTTGGATGTCAGGGGGTTATGGCACCGGACACAGCAAAGCCCACGGGGGGTTTCCTCCTTCTGTGTCGTTGTGCCTGGCGCTGAGGTCCCCGTCCGGAAGCCCGTCCCTCCCGCGCATGCTAGACAGGAAGGTGCGGTCGATCCCGAGTCAGTGCCAGCCGCGCTTGCACGGAGCGGCTGAGCCAGACGAGGACCCCGGTCGTTTCCACGCCCCGTCAGTAACCTCTCCGTTGTCTTTCCGCAGTTTTCAGGCGAAAATGGAGACAGAATGAAAGAAAAATATGGTATCTTTTGTAGTGGCCACAACGAGGCGGTCAGTCATTACAAGTTGCTGCTGCAGCAAAACAAGAAATTTCAAAGCTTGATCAAGGTAAAACACAAAAAACACTTTTTTTTTTTAAATTAAAAAATGCATCATCCTCTTTGCTGTAGATTGTTCTCCACGGGACTAGAATCTTTGGCGAACTAAGGTTATACAGTGATTCTCAAGTTTTTCTTTCATTCTTAACTACAAACCTGTTGAGAACACGCCAGTGAAATGTGGAGATTCGCAAGAGGTAAAGCAAAGCAAAGCGCGCCGAGGGCTCTGTGCCCGGCCCCACCCGCAGGCCGAGGCGTGGGACCTGCTGACCGCCGCCCCTCAGACTGCTGAGGGGACACAGTGTCATCCCCCCCCCCCCCGGGGAACCGCCCCTCCGGAGGCACCATCTGCCTTCGGATGCTCGGCTGATACAAGGCGCAACTCCTCTGCCCCTCCCTCGCCTCCTTCCCTCTCTGGTCCCGTTTGTCCCCCGAGGCCTGGGAAGTGACCCACACCTGCCTTCTGCCTAACCACGTGCGGGTGCTCCCAGCCCAGAACCAAGTCGCGGCGTCCAGCCCGAGTCCCCGGGGCGGGGCAAGGCCCTCCTCCTGGGTGAGGTCACTTGGCTGTCAGCCTGTCTTCTGCAGCCTGGTCCCCAAGGCCTTTACTTGGAGGTGATGGCCAGTAACTAATAGTCTAGAGTTAAGAGTGACCGGTTTGGGGGTGCCCGGGAGGCTCAGTCGTGAAGCATCTGACTCTTGAGTTTCACTAGCACAATCTCGCGGTTTGTGGGTTTGAGCCCCACGTTGGGCTCTGCCCTGGCAGAGCAGAGCCTGCTTGGGATTCTCTCTCCCTCCTTCCCTCTCTCCCTCTCCCTCTCTCTCTCTCTCTACCCCTCCCTCATGCTCTCTCTCTCTCTCAAATAAACTTAAAGGGTGCCTGAGTGGCTCAGTCAGTTAAGTGTCTGACTTTGGCTCAGGTCATGATCTCACAGTTAGTGGGTTCGAGCCCCACGTCAGGCTCTGTGCTGACAGCTAGCTCAGAGCCTGGAGCTTGTCTTCAGATTCTGTGTCTCCCTCTTTCTCTGGCTCTCCCCTACTCATGCTGTCTCTCTCTCTAAAATTAAAAAAAAAAAAAAAAAACAGTAAAAAAATAAAATTAAGATCAGTCAAATAAATTAAAAAAAAAAGAATGACAGGTTTTTAAATTCCGCCCCATTGCCGTTGCAGTGGACAGATGGGAAAGGCAAAGGGTCCGTTTGAGGTTGTCCCCGAAACCTCACAAAGCCCAGAGTGCCCCGCTGGTCCTCCTCAGAAGTGGCTCTCATGATTGCCGCATTCCTGGAGCCCTTGAGTGCCCAGGGAGCAGAGAAGCAGAATGTGTGGTATGCTCTGGAGGGCCCCGGGAACTAGCCCGCCCTGCCAGGAACCGGCCCGGGTGACTGCTCTTGGGCTCTCAGCCAGAGCTGTGCATCCAGAGCCAGCAGGGGGCGACTTGGAGCACAGGTTCTGGCAGCCGTCTGTCGGTGTCTTCACATGTGTGTGTGGGGGGGTGTGATATACAGCTCTCTGTGTGATTCCCTACCGCCTCCTATATTTTTGAGAGAGAGAGAGAGCACAAGCAGGGGAAGAGGCAGAGAGGGGACAGAAGGTCTGAAGCAGGCCCCGGGCTCCAGGTCTGTGCTGACAGCAGAGAGCCCGAGGCAGGGCTCAGACTCCAGAACCACGAGATCATGACCTCAGCCGAAGTCAGACGCTTAACAGACGGAGCCACCCACTTTTTCTTTTTTTTTTAAGTTTATTTAATATAAGGTCCAGAGAGAGGGAGAGAAAGGGTCCCACGCAGACTTCGCACCACCAGCACAGAGCCTGACGCGGGGCTCGAACTCACGAACCTTGAGTTCCCCGCTTAACCGCGGGAGCCCCCAGGCGCCCCTGGTTCTGGTTTCTTCTTCATGGGTTTACGGAGACCCTTTACAAGGGGGCACTGCCTTTGCTTTGGGGGCCTTTCTGTATACAGCAGCTGGGTGCGCTTTCAAGGCGCTCAGTGAGGCGTCAGAGAGAAACGGCCTGGCAGGAGGCAGGGTGCCGACGCGGCGTTTCGTTTCCCATCTCAGAAAATTGGCAACTTTTCCATCGTGAGGCGGCTCGGCGTGCAGGAGTGCATCCTTCTGGTCACTCAGCGCATCACCAAGTACCCGGTGCTGGTGGAGCGCATCATCCAGAACACGGAAGGTACAGTGGCTCCCCTTGCCCGCTGCTGCTCTGAGGGGCGGTCTCGGGCCTTCTGCCCCATTGCAGCAGCAGGTTGGAGAGGCCCCCCCCCCCCCGCCCGTGCTCTATCCCTGGGTCTCTGGGTCCATTGCGGCTCAGCAGCCACTATCTGAGCCACCAGCATGCTGCATCCACTGTGCTGGGTTTCTGATCGAGAAAGACGGGGTGCCGGTCTTATGTGACCGCTGCCACCCCGCAGCCCCTGGCACAGCTGAGTCCTAGCAGGCCCCGGGTCAGCGTCCGAGGAGTCAATCAAGGTTGATCCCGACAGACACAGAGATGGCCTTCGTGGCACATCCCTGGAACCCGGGGGGGAGGGCAGAGGAGAAAGGGCACACGGCCCAGCCTGGGGTTCTCAGGGGCCGGGGCCTGAGCGCCACTGCCCCGCCCCCAGGAGATTTGGGCCCTGCGAGAACGAGCAGATTTCTCCCGCCTCAGGTGCCACATCCTCGGAGCGACAGGAGCAGCTCCGGGTGATGGCGGGAGGCGGAGGGAGTGTTCTGGACAGCGCTGGTGGGCACGGGTAGGGGGGCTACTGAGGAGTGACAGGCAGCAGAGCCGGGCAGGGCCTCGGCGTCACTCAGTCACACGTCAGCTCCCGCGTTCAGCGGAGGCTCTGTCTGGGCAGAAACCGGATGCCGCCGCACTTATCTGGAGAGGCATTTACGTCGCATCCGGGTTGGAAGGTGATCCTTGAGGGTCCTCTGAGCAGTGGCTTCAGGGAGCGCACCTCGTAGGGCCCATAGCACGTCCGCCTCTGTCGTGTTTGTGAACGGGGACCCAGGGAGGCGCTAACCCTGCGGTGTGTGGCAGCCGGCAGCGAGGACCACAGAGACCTGAGCCAGGCCCTGAAGCTCATCAGAGACCTCATCTCGCAAGTGGACGCCAAGGTCAGCGAGTGCGAGAAAGGCCAGCGCCTCCGGGAGATCGCGGCCAAGATGGACCTGAAGTCGTCCAGCAAGCTCAAGAACGGGCTGACCTTCCGCAAGGAGGACATGCTGCGGCGGCGGCTGCACCTGGAGGGCGCGCTGTGCTGGAAGACCACGTCGGGGCGCCTGAAAGGTAAGCCCGGGCCCCGCCTCCGGGGCGCAGCCGCCCAAGGGCCCCGGGGTGTCCTGTGGGCCTCACCTCCAAAATCCACAGGGCGCTTCCAGACCAGAGAGCATGCAGGCCTCCTCCCCTGCCTTTCCGGGCCATTCCTTGGGCTTCTGGAAACCTCCTCACCTTTCCGTTGACATCCATGTCTTTCCAGATTGTTAGGGGAGCGCTTGAGGAGGCCAGAGACCAAATGTGCCTGTTCGCAACCTGCACGGGCGAGCCTCCGCCAGGCCATGTAGCACCTGCTGGGTGTGGGACACCTGGGCGGGGGGGCGTGCCCTCGGGGGCCAGTGGGCAGAAACGGAGAACGGAAAGTGGTGGGAAGTGCAGAGAATGCCTGAGAGGGAGCAGCCGGCAGGCGGCAGTGGAGACAACGCACGGGGAGAGGTGTCTGGTCCGGGTGCCACACACGGGCTCTGGCTGGACGCTCCGTGCAGGATTTGCACGCACGTGTCAGGGCTCTGCTGTGAGATGTCCCTGTGGGGACAAGACACCGAGCCCACTCTTGGCAGAAATCTCAGGGCACGGGGGGCCTGAGGCCAGGCCACGGGCGTCCCTGGCTCAGGTCCTGGCTGACCCGGGAGCAGGAAGAACGAGGCGCAGTTCACGTGCAAGGAGTCAGCCGGGGAGTCCCAAGGGCCAGGCCTGCAGGTGCCCTCACAACAGGGACTGGGTGGCAGGTTCCGCAGCCTACAGGAGTGACCCAGCCTCGGATCTGCGCTAAACGCTGGGTCCCAGGAGGTGATGGAGAGCAGAGCGGGGACGTGGAGGGAAACGCTCGGGCTCCTGCAGAAGCATCGTGGTGCCGGGCTGGACCTTCCCCGGCCGCGTGCATCTGCCTGGCAGGACCCGTGTGGCCCTGCGACCTGGTGAGACGTTTCCTTCTGTGCTTTCTCGTTAGATGTCCTCGCTGTCCTTCTGACCGACGTGCTTTTGCTGCTACAAGAAAAGGATCAAAAATATGTCTTTGCCTCCGTGGTACGTAGCTGGTCTCGTCAGACGTTCGGCGCTGCCCGCCGGGACGTTAGGGGTGGCCGGGGAGCTGCCTACACAGGGGCGACCGGGGAGGCACATCCGAAAGCTCACCCAGTGTCCCAGGTCCTCCCAGGGGCCGGGAGGTCCCGACAGGGCAGGAGTAGAATTTTCCGAGACCCGGGGTCCTGTCTGCTTTTAGCCTCTATGTCTCTGTGCCTCCTCCTCTCTCAGGGCCTTGGGGACTCAGGGGCTCCTGCATCCTTGCCAGGAGAACCCCTCCTTCCTTCCCTGCCGAGGCCCCAGCCCAGGCAGCTGCCGCCCTGGGAGCCGTGACCGTCGTGGCCCCAAGCTCTCTGGCTCCGGGACGCCCTAGCACGGGAGTCAGGCCCGGCCTGCGTAGGGCCGGCCTCTCCTGGGGCCTCTGGCGTTAGCTCATGGACCGCCCTCGCCGCCCCGTGTCTTCACACGGCGTCCGCCTCCGTGTGGCTGTGCGTCCCGTCTCCTCTCCTTAGTGGGACCCCAGCCGTACTGCATGGGCTCCCCCTTGATGACTTCCTCTAATCACCCTTGTAAAGGCCCCATCTCTAAGCAGTCACATTCTGAGGGCCAGGATCCGGGGGGCACAGTTCAGCCCGCCCCCGCCGGTTAACGTGTGTCTTAGCGGGCCGTGTCAGCACCGTCTCTCGTAGGACCCAGCGGAATGAATGCGGCCTGGCTCTGGCCGTGGGGGCCCAGAGTGGGAGGGAGATTCACTACCTCCTTGTCCCCCGGGGTGTGTCCAGTGGCGCACGTCACTGGTCACAAGCGCATTGGTAAGCACGGTAAACAGTGACGAGGGTGTCACTGCGGCCGTGTCTCTTTTCCCAGATGGCCAATATGTCCGCTTTGGTTTGAAAATAGACGGGGTGCCTGCCGCCCCCCATGCCCTCCGCCCTCGGGCCGGCGGCCCCACGGCCGTTCAGGTCCAGCGGGGTGAAGGCGCCCTCCCCCCCACGTTGCACCCACACAGGACTCCAAGCGCCCAGTCATCTCGTTACAAAAGCTCATCGTGAGGGAAGTGGCCAACGAGGAAAAAGCCATGTTCCTGATCAGCGCGTCCCTGCGCGGCCCGGAGATGTATGAGATCCACACCAGCTCCAAGGAGGAGAGGAACACTTGGATGGCCCACATCAGAAGGGCCGTTGAGAGGTGAGAGGGGCCCATGTGTACCTCCCCCCCCACCCAGCCGTTTGGCCTTGGGCTTTGACAGGTGGCCAATCAGCTGTGGCCTCGAAGTGCCCGAGAGAGTGCTGGAGGACCCAGGTCAGGGCGGCAGGAGACCGCTCTGCCTCTCCCTCCCTCATTCCGCCTCGGCGCTTTGTCCACCGCTTCATCCAAGAGGGACACGGGGCACCTGCCATTCTGGCACCAGCCCAGCCCATCAGATGCTAAAGAGGCCCAGATGTGGCCGGCCAGCGGGGGTGGGGCCAGGCCGTTCTGACCTTGGGTGTTGGCGGGATGCAACAAATGACAGCTGGCGGGGTCAGGCTCGTTGGAGCAGGTTGTGGCTTCCTGTCCTCCTTCCTCAGGCCAGGGGACCCCCTCAGGGCCCAGCCAGCCTGCTGCTCCCTCTTTTTATGCCTGGCAGCTTCCCGGAGCCTCCACCTGCCCAGAGCTCCCTCGGTACCCAGCCCCGGTTCTGCGGGTCCCCCGGAAATGAGCTGTCCTCGGTCTTCTCCTCCCCCACATTGTGACGGGGACGTAATCCCGTGGCTGGTTACAAGTGGACCCTGGGAGATGGGATGGAAGCAGTGGCTGGCTTTGTCTTCTTCCTTGTGTTTCTCCCACACCATTAACAAGCTGCGTCACCCACGGAATGAGGCGCCCTTGGCAGCTGGTTCTGCAGACAGAGCCCTCGGTGCCTGTCGCTGAGGCCAGCCTGCCCGTGAGGCGCCCTTGCCCATCTGCCCCTTCTCCCTGCAGCTGTCCGGACGAGGAGGAGGGGCCCTTGAGCGAGGCCGAAGAGGAGAAGAAGGTGGTCGAGGCCCGCGCCCTGAGGCTCAGGGACTTCCAAGGTAAGGGCGGTCAGTCGGGACCTCTGTGCCCACGACGTGTCCTCCGTATGGTGAGGAGGCCCCGCGGCACTGTCCTGAGGCAGCGGCCTGGGACCATGAGCGGCATTTCTGTTCCTTCCCACTGGGATCGGCTGTGGAATGAGTCCCGCAGGCCGTCTCCCGTCCTACAGGACTTGGCCTTCGCAGCGAGGCCTCGTCATGAGACGCCTATCTGCAGGAGGGGGTGTGGGGAAGGGAGGGGGTGGCGCTCTGGCCCCTGAGCCACCTCCAGACGCTCCCACCTCGCCCCACACACCGCGCCCCCCTCGGACCCTGTTCGGGAAGGGGCTCACTGTGGGTATCCCAGGTCACATACATAAAAACCCCAAGGGGACTTGGAAGAGCCTCCTCCCAGAGCCTGGCAGACTGAGACCAGCCTGGCTTTGAGGCTGGGGATCTCCGCTCCCTCCTCCCTGTTTTAATATTTTTTTAAACTACTTTATTGAGACATAATTCACACGCTGCCCAGTCCATCCATTTAAACTGTACCGTGTGGTGGCTTTGGGTATGTATCACAAGACTATGCAGCCGTCACCACAATTTCAGGCCACTTCCGGCTCTCCACAAAGAAACCCCGTGCCCTTTAGCTGTCACTCCCTGCTCCGCCCTCCCTCCGCCCCTGGTGACCTCTGCTCTCCTTTCTGTTTCTATGAGTTTGCCTGTCTTAGGGATTTTGTGTAGAGAGAGCCTTGCGAGCTGTCCCCTCCTGTGGCTGGTCCCTCGGGACGCCATGTTTCAGGCTCAGCCATGTCGTAGGGTGTGCGGGTCCTTCCTTTCTACGGCCGAACGCTGTTCCGTTGTGCAGACGCATGTATGTGCCTGCCCGTTCTCCTCCCGCCTTCAGCAGGCTCCGTGGGACCCCAGTGCAGCCGCTGCCAGCAGTTCCCAGAACTTGGTGGTTCAATCAGCTTCTCTCCTTCCTCGCGTTGAGTTGCTTATCTTTGACTTAGGTAGCATTTAGACAATAAGCACCTAAAATCAGGTGGCTTACATTTTATTTCTCTTTGTAGGGAGAGGCGTATGTTTAAGGGAACTGATTAATAAAAATGTCCAAAAGAAAGGGGTGCATTAGAAATAGGTGCTTCCTTTATGGAGATATTTGTTCCCATCCTGGATCCAAAGCCGGCCTCATCCTTAACGCTGGGGTGTCAGGGACGCTCCTCACAACCAGGAGCGAGGCCAGGCCCGTCACCATGATGACCTTTCTCCTGCAAGTCCCAGCCAGGGTGATAAGGGGAGAAACGGAAGGCAGAGCATGACTGGAAGGGAAGGGACAGAATTGTGTTTTGCATGTGACATGATTATTTGCCTAGAAAATCTAATAGAATCAACTGGAAAACTGTGGGAGGCTGTGAGATGCAGCCAGACATGACGTGTGTAATCTAGCAGTTACCAGCAAGAGCGTTGCTGTCACCACAACTGCAAAAAAGGCGTAAGACCCGGAGCCCTGCAAGGAGTTTGGCCTTAATGCCCAACGGAAGGTGCTCCGGATAGGAAAACGAAGTCTTCTAAGATTCTCACTCGGCCCAAACTAATAAATCAGCCTATTAAAGCCCTCGCGTATACCCCATGGCATTTTTATAACTGGGGTGAACAAGGCGGACAATTGGAAGGCAGGGCCGTGCCCGCACCTGCCCCATGAGATGTTGGAAGGGTGGACTGCGGGTCACCCGGGGTCCCCAGAGGCCAGCCCCACCCCGCAGGGCTCCCAGAGCCCACTCCTGGGAGAAACGATCCCGGAAGGCTGACCACAGCCCCCGACCCCCTACCCCTGTCCCTTTGCAGAGCGACTGAACATGAAAGACCAGCAGATTGCGCAGAGCCTGGGCGAGAAGCAGCAGATCTACCTGGAGATGGCGGAGATGAGCGGGCTGGAAGACGTCGGTCACGCGCGGCTCCTCTTCCGAGGAGGGGATCCCTCCGAGACCGCGCAGGGGGAGCTGATCCTCAAGTCGGCCATGAGTGAGAGTAAGGAGCCGCGCTGGGGGCCCTCACTGGGGGGTGGGCAGGATGGTACGTGACCCAGTGTGGCCAGCTCGCCACCCTGGCTGGGCGGGCACACTCCTGGGAGCAGCGCAGACGCCCAGCAGGCTCCCGGCACCTTCTCCTGAGCACCTCCTACTCGAGGCCCCACGCTAGGCCCTGGGATCCAAAGTCGATGGAGACGGGGTCCCCACACTCAGGAGGCTCTCCTTTCTGGGAAGTGGGTCACCAGTGATCTCCCCAGAGATATGCACGTAGCCACATCTGGTGCGTCATTTCAGGGGGCTCCAGCCCCCCCACGCCTGGAACCCCAACATCTAGCGAGAAGAGCCTTCTGAGCACAGCGACAACAGGGGGGATGCTGGCCAGCCTGTCTCATGCCCTCTGCGCGTGCTCTGCTGCCAGGCCTGACTCCTGGAGCCCCAGCTGCTGAGCCAGCCCGCGTCAGGCCAGCCAGCCCGTGGTCCCTGGGTCCAGGGGGACAGCTGGCAATTGCTCTCAGTGACAAACGAGAGACCGCTGCCCTCCAGACCTTTCCTGCAGAGTGAAGGGAACAGAGACCACTTCTGCTCTGCCTCGCTTCCTCCAGCCACATTGACCTCAGCCTCGGCCTGGAATGTTCTCCCCACCGCCTCACTTGGCCAAAGCCTGTTTGTCCTAGGGCACTTTGTGTGGCTGGGCCTGCCTCCAAAGGCCACCCTCCCTCCTGTGTGCCTGTCGACACCCAAGCGCACCCCGTGGTCTTCCCCAGCCCCTCCCACACGCTGCCCCGAGGCCTAGCCTCTCCTGCAGACACAGACTGGCGTGTCCTGGCCACAGTACCTGAAGTTGGGGGGGTGCATAGAGCGAGGGGGCTGAAGTCTCACACCAGGAATCAGAAGACCGTGACCCAGGGCCTGCAGGGTGCTAGGCCCCGGACGCCCAGGCTCAGCATGGCCCCAGTGGTGACTCACTTCCTCCCATCTCCTTCCACAGTCGAGGACATCCAGAGCCTGATCTGCAGGCGGCTGGGCAGCGCCAACGGCCAAGCGGAAGACGGGGCGGGCCCGGGCCTCCCCCGCAGGGCAGAGACCTTCGGGGGCTACGACACTGTGAGCAGCCCCGGCAAGAGTGAGTGGGGCCACTTGGCCTGGGGCTTCTGGGACAGCTGCTTGGCACTTGCCCTTTGCAAAGCCGAGGCCTTTCCTGCTGGGTGTCTCTGCTGCCGCCTCCCCTCAATGATTATAAACCCTCTGGGGGGAGGTTCTGGAACCTTCAGGGTGCTGTTGGTCGTGGACCAGCCCCTCCCTTTCCTGCTGGTGGGGGTCTCCAGTGCTGCCATTTGGCACAGGCCCAAGGGTAGCAGCCTGGCCAGTTTCCTACCAGGGTTTGGGGGTGTGTGGGGCCTGGTGCAGACTCTGGGGGGCTTGCAGCCTCCTCACGCGCCTGGGTTGGGGTTTTCAGACAGCAGTTTTAAGAATGTCTGCGGCAATGACCCTGGCCCCCGAGACTGGCAAGGCCCGCTGAGCAGCCCCGACTCCAAGCCCGGCGACACCCCAGGGGCCTCTGAGGAGCCACTGCCTGTGGTACGTTGCTCCGTAGCCGGGTGCGGGGCCGCCCGAGGGCTTCCGGGCACCGCTAACCGGTGTGAACTGTCTGTACTTGGGCGGCCTACCTTTTACGTCTTCTGGCTAATAGTGACCCGTCGTCCCTGCAAGGGGCCCACAGGTGGCCAGGAGTGGGGTGAGGCCGGGACAGGCCCAGGGCAGTAGCTGCAGCCGTGTGGGCAGAGGAGAGGCCCACGGAGGCCGCACACCGGGGCCAGGGCAGGGGCAAGCGGCGGGCTACAGCTCTTGGGCTCACCTCTGCTGCCCACCGTCTGCCCGGGGCCTGTGCACGGGCTGCTCTCCAGGCCTCCACATGGTGAGCCCGTGACAGCCGCCTTCCCGCCTCCAGGAAGGCTGCCCTGTGCCCTTGTTCCCCAGACACCGGGACTCACACCAGTCACCGGTCCAGGCAGGGCTGGAGGGGGCGGGGGTGTGGGGGGCGGGGGGAGCCTGGCAATAACAAGCAGGTCCTTGGCTCTTCGCGTCTGACGCTGTTCCCTGCGCAGGCCCCAGCGCCATGTCCGGAGTCTGGCCCCCGTCTGCCTGTCATCCTGGAGTCGGAGGTAGGCTCGGGGCTTATCCGTGCCCCCGGGTTCGGTCGTGCACACCCTGCGCTGCTGTGTGCAGGGCCCCAGCGTCTCCCTCCCTCTCCACAGCTCGTCCAGCGGATCCAGACGCTGTCCCAGCTGCTGCTCAGCCTCCAGGTGCGGGGAGGGGTCGGGGAGGGGTCGGGGAGCGGTCGGGGAGCCGGGGTTGCGACCATCCCCTTCTCCTGCCCGGGGTTGGGATCCGGGGAAGGGCGGGCCGCCTCCTGGAATCACCACCCCCTTTGCCCCCCTTGCAGGCCGTCATCGCCCAGCAGGACAGCTACGTGGAGGTGCAGAGGGCCGCCCTCCAGGAGCGCGAGAAGCAGCTGCGGCTGCAGTCCACGCGCGGGAACCTGCTGCTGGAGCAGGAGCGCCAGCGCAACTTCGAGAAGCAGCGGGAGGAGCTGGCGGGCGTGCAGAAGCAGCAGGGCCGCCTGCGGCTGGAGCAGCAGCGCTGGGAGCGCGAGCGGGAGCGCCAGCGGCAGGAGCTCGAGCTGGCGGCGGCGCAGCTGCAGCAGCGCGAGGAGGAGTCGCTGCAGCTGCAGGAGCGGCTGAGCCAGGAGCGCGACAAGCTGGAGCAGCAGCGGCGCGCCTACCAGCACGACCTGGAGCGGCTGCGGGAGGCGCAGCGCGCCGTGGAGCGGGAGCGGGAGCAGCTGGAGCAGCAGCGGCGCCTCAAGAAGCAGAACACGGCGCCCGGGGCGCTGCCGCCCGACTCGCTGGCGCTGGCGGAGGTGAGGGCGGGGCGGGGCGCGCTCGCGGAGGGGTCGGGGGTGCGGGGGGTGCAGGGCGTGCGCGCTAGTGTGAGTGCCGCGCTAGACCAAGTGCGCCGTGGGTGTGCCTGTGCCCGCAGCGAGTGGCAGCTCCGGGGGCCTCGCCCCGGCTCTGTCCCCACACAGAACGTGACCTGGCTGAGAGAGCAGGTCTCTCTGGGCAAGGGCGCGAGGCAGGCCGTGGAGACTGCAGATCTGAGGACCGTGGCTTTGGGCGGGGGGGCGTGGCCTCCAGCAGGAGCGACTGGGGGATGTAAGCATGTGGCTCCTGTCACTCTTTCAGGCCCAGCCTCTGAGCCACACTCCCAGCTTCAACGGGGAAGGGCTGGAAGGGCCCACCGCCCTCGCCAAAGCGCCAGGCCCCCGGGCGAGCCTGCTGCTGGCCGGCTCGGGCCCCGAGTTCCCAGAGCGCCCCGAGGTGGTGCGCAGGGACAGCGCCCCCGCCGAGAGCCGACCGGCCAAGAGCGACGTGCCCATCCAGCTGCTCAGCGCCACCAACCAGATCCAGAGGCAGGCGGCCGTGCAGCAGCAGATCCCCACCAAGCTGGCCGCGTCCACCAAGGGCAGCAAGGACAAGGGCGGCAAGAGCAGGGGCTCCCAGCGCTGGGACAGCTCGGGTGAGCCGGGAGTGGGGGGGCGGGCCCCAGGTGGGGGGAACCCCAGGTGCCCACCCGGTCTGGTCATGCGCAGTCTGTGAGAATATAGCAGCCTCTTGCGATCAAACCAAAGTGGGAACCCAGGGCCGTTCCCTGGAGGGGGCACCAGGAGGAAACTGGAAGGCACAGCTGGTGACACCTGGCTACCTCTCCCCACGTGATCTTTCAGCCCAAGAAGCAAAATTAAAACCTCAAACCCGAGGCCCTTTCCTACCTCAACCTCACACTGGGGTTGGGGATGAGGGAGCATCTTGGCAATTAAGAAAGAAGGCCCTGCAAATGGGTGACCCAGCAGGAGAGGTCAGAGAGCCTGGGTCACTGAGGGACACACAGGCCAGCAGTGCCAACACCCGGCCGAGCCCCCAGCCAGTGCCAGTGTGAGCACGTAGGTCTCTATGGTGCCCTCGTTCCACAGAAGGGACACTGAGGCCCTTGCACATGCCAGGGGTCACGGGGTCCCTCTCGCACAGTGGCCCTCTGGGGCCTGGCATGGCCGTCTCTGGGGCCGTCCTTGGCTGTGGGTGCCGGCATCCTCCCTTGGCCACCTGGGGGAAGAGCCAAGGAGAGGGGTTGGAGGCCGTTGGCCAAGGTGGGGGGGCTGCTTGTGTGCCTGGAGTGAGACCAGACCCCCCGAGCTCGGCCCTTCCGCCCTCAGCCTCCTTTGACCTGAAGCAGCAGCTGCTCCTCGGCAGGCTCATGGGCAAGGACGAGAGCGCCGCTCGGAACCGCCGCTCGCTGAGCCCCGTCCTCGGCGGCCACGGCTCCGCACCAGCCCTAGGTGAGCCCAGCCCCCGGGGGCAGCGGGGCCGCCGGGCTGCCCGGCAGCTGCTGACGCCCCCCACCCCCTCTCTTCCAGACCCCTGCTGCCCGACCCCAGCCGACGGCCCCCCCGGGGGTGCACCCGTGTCCCCATCCCCCTTGCCACTGCCCACCACGCCCCTCGGCAAGGAAGAAGCCACCAAGGAAGACGTCATCTTCTTCTAGAGGGGCTGCAGCTCCAGGTGCAGACCCCTCCCTGCCCCACTCTCCGGGGAGCAGCCCCGTTGTCCCTCCCCCCTTCCCGAGCAAACCAGCACCAGCGACCGCCTGGCTGGGGCCGGGGTCTGGGTCAGGGTGAGCCTGTCGTCTCGAGGGCCTTCCTATAGGATTAGCAGTGGTGCCTGGGGAACTTTCTGAACTTCTTTTCTTAATACCGAGAGGAAAGTTTGTAACTGAAGGGGGAGCCAGAGCTGACCCCAGGGGCTGTGTTCGGTTGCAGCCCCAGTCTGGGCAGGGGGAGAGCGACTCCACGCCCTCGCTCCAGGCAGTGACGAACGCTGGTGGGCCCGCAAGAGGTCTGGCGACAGGCCAGGCCCCAGTCTGAGGAGGAGTGCTGGCCCTGGGCCAGGCTCCACAGCCCCCAGGAGACACCGGAGCGTGTCACCGGGGCACTGGAAGGGGCTAGGTGGGGTCAGCAGAATCAGCTTCCGAAGCAGAGACCCACGTGAGGTGTGTTCACAGTGAACCTCAAGGTGAGGATGTGAGCTCAGGCCACAGGTGGCACAGGGCCCACTTGGGAACCGAGGGCCACAAGGCAGGGCGCGTGAAGCAGATGGCCGGTGGCACCGTAGACAGGTTCCATAGGTTCTGGAAGGGGGAGGCCATGACTCATTTTACTTTGATAGAGGTTTTTAAGATCTGCTGCTGCCCGATGTTGTGCTTTCCAGAAGAATCTCACCCACTTGGCATGATTCCGTGAGGTTCATGGGCACCAGCTGTTCTCTGAGCATTCAGTCTGTCCAGAGAAGGCACATCAAGAGCTTTAGGCAGGGCTGGCACAATCCTGACGGTGCCACCCCTCAGCAGAGAGTCCCCAGCCCCCATGGGAGGGGCTGGCATTCCTAGGGCCCCAGGGAGGATGCCCCCAGGGCAGGTGTCCCTCGCTGAGGGGCCGGTGCTGGTATAGGGAATGGAGTGGTGAGGCCACTGCGTCCTGGCAGACGGGGGGAGATGCTTGACGGGTCCCGTGTGGCTGGGAGACCTCAGGTGGACAGATGTGGGCGCCTCATGCCCACTGAGCCTTGCCAGCTTACTGTCAGCTTCGCCTGGAAGGCAGCACCTCCCTCCCCCCCCCCAGTCCAGCCGCAGAGCTGTGGACATCCGGGAGTGTTGGATGTCCGGGAACAGTCGGGTGGGAAATGGGTCTGAGCCACACTTCAGCTCTGGAGGATCGCTGGGTGGGGGTCTGGGGATCCTCCAGCCTTTGTACCCCATGCTCCCCCACCGAGCCGAGGGCCCAGTCCCTTCCAAGGCATTAGCGGGAGGCCTGGGTCCCTAGCTGGCCAGGAGCAGGGGCGCGCAGGGTGGAGGTGACACAGACATCGTGACGGGGGGACCGAGCACAGCCGTTGTGAACCTCTCCCAAGCACAGGAAAGCGTGTGACGTTCCCTGGGCTCTCTGAGAACCTGCGGCTGCTCCCGCCTCTCCCCCGCCCCCAGCAGCGTCCTGGGCCCCGTGACACAGCGGAGCTCGCTAGTGTTCGGTTGTCGTACCGAGATGCATCGGAGCACTTTAGAGAGGTTGACTTTAGGTTCCTGTCCCACCGTGGAAGAACTTTTCTGGGCCCTGGGCTGGGCGATTTTCCCGCCAGGCACCACTCTCGCACGTGCTCTGGCCTGACCCTCCGAGGCGCCACGACCCCTCAGACAGGAGTTTCAGCCCGGCCGGCTGGCAGGAGTCGGGGCTCAGCCACGGGGCCGAGGGCTTCTCGGTCACGCCACGCAGCGGGGCGGCGGCGGTACATCTCTGGCCAGCGAGAGGTCAGCCCGGGCGGAGCCCGGTTTTACTTGCGTGGCTGGTGGCTGAGCAGACGCTCCCTCTGTGGGGTCTGTGCACGTCTCTGTTCACCGTGACCGTAATCTCAGTCCGCCGGACAATTACTTTTACAATGATTGCAGCGTTTCGTCACCACGGGATCTTTCAGAACCGTCTTAGAACTTAAGACCCAATTCCAGCAATAAACGCGTCGAAGAAGAGCAGGTGGGAGTGTTCGCTTGGAGGGCTGAGAGGGTTTTGTTTTAGGAGCGTCCGCCGAACGTCGGGGCCGTCCTGGTGGGACTCCCGGGGAGATTGCGTGGCTGCCCTCCCCGGCGGGGCCCCCGCACACCCTCTGCTGCGGTGAGACCCTGGGGAGGCTTGACACCATGCCCGGGGCCCCACAGACTCCCCTCGACGAGGCCTGCCTGGCCCAGGACGCTGAAGGAGTCCCCAGAGCTTATGCTCCCTTGCCCCCCAGCTAGGGGGGGGGCCCCTCAGGGACTCGGGGACTCCTCCTGGGCAAACATGGCCCCCACAGAGGAGCCCGGCCTGTCAGCCCACCCGGGTTCCCTCAGAGGATGCTCCAGGCGGTGGCCACCCTGGAGGCAGTGGCAAGGTCGGGGCAGCCATGGCCCCGGGAGAGGCAGCCCTGCAGATGAGCCCGAGGTGTGGGAGCGCTGTCAGTCCTCCCCGCTCCGGCGCGGTCTCCTTCCATGTAGGCCTGTTCCCGTGGTCTTGGGATGTCAGCATTCCTGACAAGGAGCCATTGCCCGGAGTGGGGCCTGCTGGCCTCTGGGCCGTCCCCCAGGCCCACCAGCCTCCCTCCTCCCCGAGTTTGCTGCAACATGTGCTCCCTGAGTCCTGGGAGAGCCCATTTAGGCCCAGCTCCCAGGGACTGGCTTGCTGTGCCCTGACCTGAAGGCTGAGCAGGGGGTGTGGCCACACTGGAGGTGGGGCTCCTGGACCCCCCAGCAGCGTGTCCTGGGGCACCGGCTGCTCATGCGGTTTGCCCACAGACACTGAATGCCCTATAAGTAGTGAGTCTCCAGGCAGGTGAGCGGGTGCCGCTGGGACCCCCACCCTAACCTCCCTGGGGGCCCCAGGTGCTGGGAAGGGGGCCTCTGCTAAGGGCCAAGAGCCGGGCCCACCCCCCACCTGTCAACCCTAAGGAAGGACTGGACAGGCCGGGTCTCATCTGCACCCCGTGCTCACCCTGAGTGGCTCTCCGCCCCAGCCCTTCCGGCCACATTGCTTCCTTGGGGAACAACGCGGTGGCTGTCACATGAAGCCCCAGGGGCTGCAAACGCTGCCACTTGGTTGAATCTTTCCAGTGCTTGTGGGATGTGAGGGACCGCACGATCCCCTCTGCCTCCCCACGGGGGCTCAGGTGGGCAGCCCGTGGACGTGTCACAGGGGCGGGTGTGGGCTGGCCACCATCTGCGGGTGTCTGCCTGATGCCCATGCGGTGGGAGACCGGAGCCTGCGTGGCCCGGCCCCAGCCCGGTGCCCACAAAACACTCAGACCGGCCTGGGTCCGGGCTGTCAGAGCGCGAACTGCTTCAGCCTCCGTGAGCACCCCAGAGATGCCCAGGAGGGCAGGACCCAGGCATGGCCTGATGGGAGGCGGCGTCCGTGTGGCCCCTGTGCCCGAGGCGGGTGGGAGAGCTGCCCCCTCGGCCGACGGCTGCACCAGGCCAGCGGGCTGTGCATGCGGAGTCGGAGAGGACCCGCAGAGCCAAGCATGTTCCGGAAGGCAGGCTGGGGAGGACCGGTTTCCAGGCGCCCCAGCATGTCCACGCGGCCCCGACACGCCTCGGAACAGGAGGCCCAGGGGCCTGCGGGGCGGGAGGGGCCGGAGCCAGCGGGTCAGGAACATGTGCTCACTCGTGGGCCTCGAACCAGCACGGCTTTTAATTGACCCGAAGCCCGCCTGGCACCCACCGTCCAGGAGCTCTGCTCGCCATTGAGCGCACGGGCCGATGGAGGATCTGCTGAGCGTCCTCTGCACGTCAGGCCTGGAGACCCTGCTCTGGACCTGAGAGAAGCCTCCCCCACACCGCTGGGAAGGCCTTGGCCCCCAGCACACGGGGGCCTCACCCCTGCCTACATCCTGCCCCACCCTGGCCTTGTCCCCAGGGCTGCTCCCAGCATTCTCGGGGTCCAGCCTCCCTCCACCTGGCATTGATTTTGCTCAATTAAAGACCCGGCCCCCGCCCTAGTGATTCCTGCCTTGTGGGAAGGGGCCCCCGGTGGGGTTGCAGCTGCATCCACACCTCCCGGGCCACGTCAGGGGGCAGTGGCCTCGGCCCGGACAGCCTGGTATATGCTGAGGAGGGAGGAGACGGTGCCCAGGAGGCCCACCAGCCACGGGGGGAGGCGACCAGCCCACAGGACGCCCGGAGGCAGCCAGTGCACGGCGTTGGCCAGGTCGGCCAGGTTGCTCAGGAGAGTCAGCACCTCCGACTGGACCTGGGCCTCCAGGGCCCTCCTCTTGCTCCGGGGCAGCCGGCTGTGGGGGCAAAGAGAAGGTGCTGGGGACCCACGGGCGCCCTCACTCCCCCAGACGGGCCGGGAGAGGAGACGGCAGAGGGAGGAAAACGTGGGACTGACTCCCCGGCACGAACAGGGCACAGACTGGCACAGGAAGTCTCAAAGCCACACCTGGGTCCTCTGGCCAGGGAGACAGGCAGTGGGAGGCGAGGGGCGGTTTCTGGGCCTGCAGGGGTGCGGTTTTACCCCACGTTCCTTCCCAGCCCGGAGGGAACCCAAACGGTGAGCACAGTCCTCAGGAACCGCCTCTGTCCCGGCTCAGCCTCCCTGCTGGGGGCACAGCCATGGAGGCTCAGCCACTTCCTGCCTCCAGGGCCTCACGCGTGCCTCAGTTTCCCCACCTATGCCAGCCCCTGGAGCTGCCGTAGGTCCCGTGCTGGAGCACATGTGGCCACCCCAGCCCAGGCCTGCAGAGGGTGAGGCTCACAGCTGGTGGCACGGAGAAGCACCTTCCTGGCTGCCACCCGGGTCCCCAGGCTGCAGAACGAGCCAGCCTTCTACCAGCCAAACCCCGATGTCCCTGGATGTCCTACCTGGTGAAGGCCACTGTGGGGCTCCTCAGCCTCTGCCTCAGTTTCAGGACCATCCACAAGGACCTGCAACACCAGAGAGCTTAGCTGCCAGCGCTCCCCCAAAGGGACACTGCCACCATGGCCTCAGCCTCCCTGTAAAGCTCACTGAGCACCCCCCCCCCCCCGGTGGCTCCAGCCATCCTGCGCCCTCCCAGAGCTCCGGACCCGGCTGTTCCTGGGGACTCCTTCCTGACTCGGACCCCGGCCTGCCCGGACTGTCCACACAACATTCGAAGCGCCCAGTGCTTCTGGCATCAGGCCAGCCGTGTGTACCTGTCCAGGTGACGTGTCCCCAGAGAGTATGGGGCACAAGCCCGCACCTGCAGCGAGGAAGTGGGTCTGCTTCAGAGCCGCCTGGAAGACTAGGGCAAAATGCCAGTTCCTGGGCCCTGGGTCCCAAGACCAGCAGAAACCGAACCTCTAGGCACCTGGGCATCTGCATTTCAACACCCCCCTCCCCCCCCCCGGCACCTTGGGGTCTTCAGGACACTTGCTCACACCAAGTACAGAGACATGATGGGAAAAGCATATGCTCTAAAAATGAACAGGCAGAGCACGGACGACTTCAGGGCAGCGCCACTGTCCTGTGCTTCTCTAACGGCAGACACGTGTCGTCACAGTTGTGCAAGCCCACGGAGTGTGCAACGCAGCGAGTCCTAACATGACGCGGACGGGCGCCAGGGGCCAGCTGCTGTGGGTCCGTCGACTGGCAAGGTGTGGGGAGGGGGGTTATATAAGGAAATTCGCTTTACTTTTGGTTCAATTTGGCCATGAACCCAAAACTCTAAAGTGTATTTTTAAAAAATTAATAGAATCAGGCCGCCTGGCTGGCTCAGTCAGTGGTGCAACTCTTAATCCCAAAGTTGTGAGCTTGAGCCCCATGTTGGATGTTGAGATTACTTAAAAATTAAAAATGACTTTAAAAATAATTAATGAGGGGCACCTGGGTGTCTCCATCGGTTAATCGTCTGACTGGGTCAGGTCGTAATCTCACAGTTTGTGAGTTCGAGCCCTGTGTCAGGTTTTGTGCTGACAGCACAGAGCCTGGAGTCTGCTTTGAATTCTGTTTCCCTCTCTCTCTGCCCCTCCCCTGCTCGCACTGTCTCTCTCGCTCTCTCAAAAATAAACAAACATTAAAAAAATGTTTTAGGGGTGCCTTGGGTGGCTTAGTTGGTCGAGTGGCCAGCTTTGGCTCAGGTCATGATCTCACAGTCCGTGGGTTCGAGCCCTGTGTCGGGCTCTGTGCTGACAGGTAGCTCAGAGCCTGGAGCCTGCTTCAGATTCTGTGTCTCCCTCTCTCTCAGACCCTCTCCTGCTCACACTGTCTCTCTTTCTCTCAAAAATAAATAAAACATTTTTTAAAAATTTTTAAATAAGCCTTCAAAATAAAAAATTAAATTTTCATTTATTTTTATAAGTTAAAAACATTTTTTTTACATTTATTTATGTTTGAGAGACAGAGCTCAAGTGGGGGAGGGGCAGAGAGAGAGAGGGAGACACAATCCGAAGCAGGCTCCAGGCTCTGTGCTGACAGCTGGGGTTCGATGCGGGGTTCGAACTCACAAACCACAAGATCATGACCTGAGCTGAAGAAGTCAGACGCTTAACCGACTGAGCCAACCAGGCGCCTGAAAAATTAAATTTTTAAAAAAATAACAGAACCAAGGCTGCCCTGAAACAGGAATGGGAAGTCTCTTGGGACCAGGGGTCCCCACTACTGAGGAGAGGCCGGGAGCCAGCCACTGGGAGCTTCAGCGCGGCCGGGTGCCCACCGGGGTCTCCCAGCTCACGGGGAAGGCCGACCCCTGGAGAGACCGAGCCAGCTGTCCAGGCACAAGGCCACGACCAGGAGGGGGCCTAGATCAAGAAGGAGCCTTGTGTGTATGTGGGCAGGATGTGGGATCAAAGCCGGGAAGAAGCACGATGCCAAGAGGGGTCTCTGCGCTGGGACTGCACACGGCCTGGGAGTGTCTTGGGCCTGCGGTTTGTTCCTCTTCCAGACCGCGGAGGAGTGCAGTTAAGGCCCGTGTAGCAGGGGACAGGCAAGGGCTACTGCACCCCAGTGTCTTGCCCAGGGACGAGCGACAGCTGGCGAGGGCACTGCCCCCCCTCAGGGGATCTGAGAGGCGGCTGCCAGGAAACCCCGGTACCGGGAGGGGGACGCCCCGCCTGTTTTCCGGGCAGGGGGCTCCGGACGTAGCCACTCAGCAAACGTGCGGAGAGGAAACTGGGAGGAAACCATTCTTTCACAGTTCTAGAAGCCGGTGTGGGGTCTGGAAGCACACAGCCGGCCAGGAAACCCCTGGCTGCGTCCAGGATGTGTGCCGACGACCGCGCACGGAGAGGCCGGGGCGGGGCAGCCACACCGGCCACTTCTGACCGGGCCGGGACTTCTCCCTGGCTCCGGCGGGTACAGTCATGCATGTGCCAAAGATGTCCACCTCCTCGTCCCCGGGGCCCACGACCGTGCTCCCTTACATGCCACAGGCTCCGCAGGTGGGACTGAGTTAAGGGAGGTGACGGAGGTGGCCCTGGGAGGACACTCAGAAGAAGGACGCACAAGGTCGGGGCAGAGAAGACGTGATGAGGGACACAGGCTGGAGGGACGATGGGCCCTGAGATGCAAGGAGGGACCGCGAGGCAAGCAGGCCAGTGGCCTCTAGGAGCCGGAAAAGGCAGGAACGGATTGTCCCCTGCAGCCTCCCAAAGACATTGCCTGGATTTCTAGCCCGGGGAGCCCACACTGGATGTCTGCCCCCTAGCCCGGCGACAGTCAGTGGGCGGTGTTTGTAGGAATCTGTCAGGGCAGCCGCTGGGGGGCGGATCCAGGGCGGCAGCAGCAAGAGGGGGACGATGGGAAGAGGCAAAGGCCCCCGCGCCTCCCGCCTGTCTGCCCATCGCCCCGGGTCTCGGGGCCCCTGTGCCAGCTGCCGGCGGGCGCTGCCCCCACTTACCTGGCGATGCCCAGGAGCAGGGAGAGGCCCCAGAAGGCCGTGCTCAGGGTCCACCACCGGGCGGAGTCCACGCGGAGGATCTTGGCATCGGCAGCCCAGGCGATGTGCTCACACGGGTAGTAGAGCTGGTCGGCCAGGTTGCCCAGGACGGACACACAGCGGACAAAGACGTCCTCCTCCTGCAGGACCAGGAGAGGGCGGGGTGGGCCTGGAGTTGGACCTACCGAGGCCCACTGTAGGGACCCAGACCAGGCCAGGTGGCAGTCACAGCGCAATGCCCAGGCCCAGCAGGCTGGCCCGTGGCTGGGCCACTGCGGGAGAAAGGCCCGATTTGTTTCCCAGCAGTGTGGTCATTGCTCCCTGGGGAGCTTCGAAAACCCCACCTCTAGGGGCGCCTGGGTGGCCCTAGAGTTAAGCCTCTGACTTCAGCTCAGCTCATCGGGCTGTCAGCACAGAGCCTGCTTTGGATTCTGTGTGTGGTCTCTCTCTCTGCCCCTCCCCCGCTCGTGATCTCTCTTTGTCTCTCCAAAATAAAAGGAAAACCGGGCGCCTGGGTGGCTCAGTCAGTTAAGCACCCGACTTACTCCTGGGTCATGCATGATCTCACGGTTAACGAGTTTGAGCCCCGCATCCGGCTCTGTGCTGACAACTCAGAGACTAGAGCCTGCTTCAGATTCTGTCTCTCTCTCTGCCTCTCGCCTGCTCATACTCTCTCTTGCTCTCAAAAGTAAATAAAACATTTTTAAAATTTAAGGGGAAAAAATAAAAATAAAACATCTAAAAAATAAAAAACAAAACACCCTTAGCCCCAGGGTTTCTGCCTCACTAGGCCCGGGGTGAGCACTGGCACCAGGAGTATTTTCTATATACATGTACATTTATTTTTGAGAGAGAGCACGAGCCAGGGAGGGGCAGAGAGAGGGGGACAGAGGATCCGAAGTGGGCTCCGAACTGACAGCAGAGAGCCCTATTTGGGGCTCAAACTCAGCAAGATCATGGCCTGAGCCAAAGTCAGGGTTCAGTGGGCTGAGCGACGTAGGCATCCCCAGGAATGTCTTCTAAGTTCCCGGGTGACTCCCACGGGAGAACCGTGACCCCACAGGGCAGGTGGAGCTGCCCACACTCAGTGCTGACAGTAAATGGGCTCGGGCCTGCAAGACTTGGGTTGCCTCCCCAAACCAGACAGGGGGCGCCATTCCCACAAACAGGCAAACGGGGGTGCTTGGGATGAGCTGCCACGGGCCCCCTCGCAGACAACGCAGGCCCTGGGCCTTCAAACAGCAGAACCCAAGCCCTTCAACCGTGAGTTCTGAGCTGCAGCCTGTGTCCAGTTGCCTGGCTCCTAGGCTGCATTTCTGGACCCACCCCTCGGGATCAGGGCCCCTGGGGGCCTCCAAGCGGCCTGCCATACCCCTCTCCCTCCTCTCCATCCCATCTTCCCAGGAACACTCCCCCCCCCCCGACATGAGCCCCACCAACGCCTGATGAGGCTGCCCTCTTCCTCCCTGCCAGCCAGCTGTGACCCTGCCTCCCTCTGGGTTCTGAACCCCACGCCAGCTCCCCTAGCCTGCCTGGGGCCTTCTGGGGCCCTGGCACATTCCACGCCTCCAAGAGAGCAGGGACCTCCCGGCCCGTCCCCAATGTGTTCATTCCGCAGTGTCCCCAGGGAAGCAGCAAGGTCAAGGCCCTACACAGGGGAGGAGATGCTCACAGGGCAGGGGGCACACACACAAACACGGGACCCGACAAAGGAGTTCTTGTTCTGGCCAAGGGATGTACAAGGTGCACAGGGGTCCCCTGTCTAGGGACGCAGAGATGGGGGGGGAGGGCTCCTCCAGCGGCATATGGGAAGCGTGCCCTAATCAAAGAAGATAGGAGATGGGAGTCAAAACAGGGGGGAGGTCCAGGAAGGCACTTGAGATTGGGGTGACTGGGCCATGGGTCATGGGATGCAGCAAGGGTGGGTGCGTCTGAACATGGGGTGGCTCAGAGAGGGGACAGGAGAGAGGAGGGGATGAGCAGGGCAGCCCAGGGAGGGGCATGACTTGGCCAGGCTGGCCCCAGGCAACTCCTGAGCCCATCCCCCGGGGAAACGTCCCCTGGGGGGACACGATGGTCCCACGGGCAGAGACTCCTGTAGAATAATGCAGTACTGTTGTAACTGCCAGCCTCCACGTCCCTCAACAGGGGACCAGACGGCTACACGCAGGGTGCAAGGTGGCCACAACCAAGGAGGGCTGGGTAGCTTTTTGGAATGTATGAATGTACAAGCTATTTTTTTTTTAAGTTTATTCATTTATTTTGAGAGAGCGCGCAGAGCCAGATGCGGGGCTCCAGCCCACCAACCAGATCACGACCTGAGCAGAAATCAAGAGTCGGCTGCTCAACTGACTGAGGCCCCCTGGCGCCCCAGCTATTTTTTAATTTAAATTAAAACAAGAACATGTGATCATCTCAAAAGAGAAAGCAAAAAATTGTTTGAAAAACAAACTGCCAGGGCGCCTGGGCAGCTCAGTCAGTTGAACATCCGACTCTTGGTTTCGGCTCAGGTCATTTCTTGAGGTTCATGAGTTCAAGTCCAGCATCCGGGCTCTACGCTGACAGTGCAGAGACTGCTTGGGATTCTCTCTCTCCCTTTCTCTCTGCCCCTCCCCTGCTTGCTCACTCTCTCAAAATAAATAAACTTTGGGGCGCCTGGGTGGCTCAGTCGGTTGAACGTCTGACTTCGGCTCAGGTCATGATCTCACAGTTCGTGGGTTCGAGCCCCGCGTCGGGCTCTGTGCAGACAGCTCAGAGCCTGGAGCCTGCTTCAGGTTCTGTGTGTCCCTCTCTCTCTGCCCCTCCCCTACTCATGATATATCTCTCTCTGTCTCTCAAAAATAAATAAAGGTTAAAAAAATTTTTTAAAAGAAAGAAAGAAAAAAAAAAAACCAATAAACCGCCCACACAACTGCCTTCAGACGAGTCCAGAAAACACCCGGTTTTGCCCAGAGCCCGCACCTCCCTCTCTACAGCCCCTTTACCTCTGCCCCCAGGCCATACTGCTTCGTGTAGACAAACATGGCCACATCGTCAAAGAGTCGCAGGACGGTCCTACAGTGGCTGAGTTGGGAGGACAGTGTCAGCAGGCGCGTCCCCACTCCTGACCTGGCGGGACCCTGTTCCACCAGGACCCCACCAACCAGTTGGCAGCTGTACCCCAGCGTTCGCATCTGTGGGAAACCAGAAGCAGTCAGCGGGGCCCTGCTCCCGGAATGAGCTAGATCAGCCCTCGAGGGGCCGTGGGTCCCACGGCACCAAGTTGGGAGACGGGGGGTGTGGGGTGGGGGCATAGATTAGATCAACAAACTTCCAGTAAAACCTGAAAGTTTCAAGAGATACTTGCAGATGGACCGAATGGAGAAAGATGACATCGTTGTCCAAAAGTCACTGTGGACACTCGAAGGGAGTGCTGGCTCCTGTCACCCTCCCTTTGGAGACAGATGTGCCAGGGACAAGGAAACGAAAGCATTCCCCATCCTGTGGTTCCTCTTTTTCCCAGCAAGCTGGAGGACCAGGCAGGCATGAACCCAGCTGGACCAAAGTCCGCAGCCGGGCCGGGGCGTGGAGAAGTGGCCCGGCCTCAGCCCGGTGAGCAAATGGGTAATTTGCTTGAATAGCTTCAGTGAACTCACTCAAGGGGCTGACGGGGGGCATTCTGAACTGGGTCGGCTTCAGAAACTGCTCTTTCCTATTGTTTCTTATGTTATTGTTACATTTAATTTCTTTCCAGTCCCTTTTAATAGGAAACCCAAGTGACATGTCCAGCTTGGGAATTTATTAAAACCCGAATGCCTGATCATAAGGGATTTGGTTGGAACCCAATTGCCCGACCACCAGTAGGTTTGCGGGTACAACCTAAACACCTCCGTATAAAAGAAGGAAGCTTATATAGGAACAAGCTAATGCCCAGCCGGAGGGAATGCGGTAGGAACCTAACCGTCCAAACACAGGGAAAGCCCTACAAAATCCTAAATCCCAGAGGAGATTGTTAGGGACAACCCAGGGACCAACTGCAGCGGCCTGAATGTTCCAGCATGGACTTGGCTGGCTTGGAAATGTCCAGCCAGGTAGAACTGACTGGAACAATCTCAGTGCTCAATTACCGGGGACGTGGTCGCAACCTCATGTCCAGACACAGAAGGCGTCCTGCAACACCCTAAGTCCTAGGACTGGGACAACCCAGTGACCATCTTCAATGGTCTGGTCGGACCCCAACCGTACAAACGTGCGGATTTGGTCGGTACTGAAAATATCCTGCCACGGCGGGTTAGCAGGAACAACCTAATGGCCACCGCTAGGGGACAGGGTCGGAGCCCGGCCGGGAGGGCCTCTGCGACGGAGGATCCTCAGCGACCCCGCCCCTCTCTGGCCTCAGTTTCCCGTCTCTGAGCTCTGGTCCCGGTCCGAGACCTCCGAGCACGCTCCGCCCCAGCCTCACCAGGCGGTCGCGGCCCCGGTAAGACTCCAGCGCCGACGCAAGGCCGCTCAGCGCCGCCATGGCAACCCCGCCTTGACGCCACCGTGACGTAGGCGCGCGCGCCAGGGGGCGGGGACGAGGCGCGAGGCCACGCCCCTTGGAGACGCTCTGCGCAGGCGCGACCGGAACCCTTTGTGCCCCGCTCGGGCCCTTTGTCTGCCTCTAGGAGCGTCGCAGTTTGCCGCTGAGCGAGTAGCTGTCCCTTGTGCGCTGTGATGGCCCCGAGCCCGCTGCCTTCTGCCCCGCGGCCGCTCGTCTTTTCAAAGCTAACCATCTACCCACAAAAATAATATCCAAGCGAGAGCATCGACCTGTTTGCTCTGGTTCAAGAAGGGATTTTTCTCTTTATTTTTTAAATGTTTATTTTTGAGAGACAGAGATAGAGCCGTAGAGAAAGAGAGGGAGAAACAGAATCGGAAGCAGGCTCCAGACTCCAGGCTCCGAGCTGTCAGCACAGAGCCCGACGCGGGGCTCGAACCCACGAACCGGGAGATGATGATCTGAGCTGAAGTCAGACGCTTAACTGACTGAGCCACCCAGGCGCCCCCCAGGGATTTTACTTTTTAATTTCTGAGCCTCACCCTTTCGGCTGTTGTCTGCTGGTCTATAGTGAACCCGCGCAGCTGGTGTAAAATCATTGAAAGCATCCCTAGGAAGTTAAGGAAGCTCCTAGAACTGTTCTGGAAAAGGCGATATAGTCTGGTAACGAGTTGCTCCAAAGAGGGTAACTAACTGCGTGGCCGCGAAGAGACCACGTTGTACACATTGTACCAATTTGTAGCTTTCCCTCCAGCTACAAAGTGATAATTGATAGCCATCACTGTGTGAGTTTCAGGCCACAGCCTAAAGGCCTGAGCCACAGATCCAGTGAAATGATTAAAGTTTAGTCATCTCCTAGGTTTTTAGTTTTGTGCCGCCACATGTGTAATCTCATCAAAAAGATGGGATTTTTCAAAAAGTTAACATGATTCATTTCCTTTTTTTTTCTTTTTTTCTTTCTTAGTGAGTGGGGGAAAGGGGCAGAGAGAGAGAGAGAGACAGTATCACGCAAGCTTCTTGCCCAGCTCAGAGCCTGACACAGAGTTGGACTGACAGTGAGCTCAGGACCTCAGCCAAAATCAAGAGTGGGAGGCGTAACCGATTAAGCCACCCAGGCTTTAACTGAGGTAAAATTCATAGAAGATTCACCATTTTAAAGGGCGCCTGGGTGGCTCAGTTAAGTGTCTGACTCTTGATTTCAGCTCAAGTCATGATCTCACAGTTCGTGAGATTGAGCCCCGTGTCCGGGCTCCGTGCTGACAGCTCAGAGCCTGCTTGGGATTCTTTCTCCCTCTCTCTTTATCCCTACTCCGCTCGAGCTCTGTCTCTTTCTCTCTCTCTCTCTCTCAAAATAAACATTAAAAAAATTTTTAAAAAGGATTCACCATTTTAAGATGTACGATGGAGTGGCATTTAGGACACTCCCGTGTTGTACAATGGCCCCTTTCTAGCTTTTTTTTTTTCTTTTTTTGGAGACAGACACACTGCGAGCAGGGGAGGGTCAGAGAGAGAGAGGGAGACACAGAATCGGAAGCAGGCTCCAGGCTCTGAGCTGTCAGCACAAAGCCTGACGCGGGGCTTGAACCCATGAACCGTGAGATCATGACCTGAGCCGAAGCCGGACGCTCATCCGACTGAGCCACCAGGCGCGCCGAGCCCCTTTCTAGCTTTACGATAATTTCATCACCCCCAGGGGACACCCTGTAAAATCTGGCAAGCGGTTGTCCGCTCCTCCCTACCGCGGCCCCTAACAACTACCCTCTGCTTTGTCTCTGCGGGTTCACCTATATTGGATATTTCATATAAATGGAATAGTGCGATACGTGGCCGTTCGTGTCTGGCTCCTGTCACTCAGCATAAGGCTTCCGAGGTTCCTCCACCTGCAGCGTCTCTTAGCACCTCATTCCTTGTGGCCGAGTACTGTTCCACCGTATGGATTGACCGCATTTTGTGAATCTGCTCAGCCACTGAATGTGGGTTATTTCCACATCCTGGCGGTGGTGAATAACGCTGCCGTGAACAGGGCTCTGGGTGTATCTGTTCACGTCCTTGCCTTCACCTCCAGGGCCTTTGGGTGGGTACCCGGGAACGGAGCGGCTGGCTCCTGCGGGAGCTCTGCCAGGCTTTCCCACACGGGCCGCACCACTCTGCACTCCCACGAGCGATGCACAGCATTGCCCACATTCTTCCAACGCTTTCATTTTGCTTTATTATTACTATTATGGCCATTCTACGGGGCGTGACGTATCTCGCTGTAGCTTTGTTTTGGGTTTCCCTAATGATGGATGACGTTTGCAAAATGTTTCCCCTCGATTGCAACTTGTGCCTGGCTCCTTCCTCCTGGTCCTTGAAGTTACAGTACACTCCTGCCCCAGGGCCTTTGCATCGGCTGTGCCCTCTGCCGGGAATGCTCTCCTTCCAGACTTCCACATGGCTCCCTCCCTCACCTCTTCCTCGTGTTTCCTGGAGCATCATCTGTGTTCTCGTGAACTCCCCCTCACACCGTCCTGCGCACTTCCTACCCACATTTCCTGACGCCTTATTTTTCTCCTTAGCTTGTGATACCACCTAACATAACTGTATTCCTTCTTTATCTGGGTGTCTAGTTATTCCCAGATAATATTCTACTATTCCCTCAAAAGAACGTGAGAACTTCGATCTGTCTTGGTCACAGCGATGTCCCCACGGCCTGGCACAAAATAGGTTCTCAATAAGGGCGACAGCCTGAGGGGCTCAGCTCCCCGCTCAGAGCTCTGTGCTCCTGCTCCGTCCACACTATCCCAGAAACCTCGTCGCTCCCACGAATCCCCTGGCCACCCCTTTGCTGGCCTCTCTCTCATGACTTTTTTTTTAATGTTTTTATTTTTGAGAGAGAGAGATGGAGAGTGTGAGTGGGGGAAGGGCAGAGAGAAAAGGGGACAGAGGATCCAAAGCGGGTTCTGCGCTGACAGCAGAGAACCCAGTGTGGGGCTTGAACTCACGAACCACGAGATCATGACCGGAGCTGAAGGCGGACACTTAACTGACTGGGCCACCAGCTGCCTCCTCCCCATGCCTCCTCAATCCTGACTCCTGTTCTCACCTGCGCATCCCACAATCCCACCCCCACGCCCAGCAAGTCCCAGGCTATAGCATCATCCCCTAACACCGCGCTCTTCCGTGTCCCCATCTCAGGGCTCCCCCCCCCGCCAGCCGCTGGGCCACCCAGTCACAGACCTGGACATCGCCCTCACCTCTTTCTCCCCCCGCACCCTCCTCCCATATCCCAACAGTCACCATGCACTTCCTCCCGGCCCCCGGGCCCCTCCATAGGCAGCCCTCCTCCTCTCCCCCCTGGCCCCCAAGCCCCGGGTCTGCCTTCCCTGCCACATCTCAGGAGACTCTTTACCCCCACATCTGACCGCAGCCCTCCTTGCTTCAGACTTGGGCGTCTGTGTGCCCCGAACCACCAACTAGGGACGCTGTTCCTGCCGCAGACAAAATCCCAGCCACGCCAAAGCCCGCAGACGAAAGGGGGCCTCGGGCCGCATGAGTGGCCACGTCCCTTGTCTTGAGCCCAGGCTGTCCACGGACAGCTTCGTGACAGCACGGCACCCTCCAGGGCCTGCCGAGTGCCGGCACCGAGCACACAGCAGTGAGTCTTGCTGGCCGAGCCTCCCAGCGTCCTCCGCCATCTGGTTAGGGCCGAGCTTGACCTGAAAGAGAGAGAGAGAGAGAGAGAGAGAGAGAGAGAGAGAGAGAGAGGAGGCGGGAGCTGGACTAGCATTCACAGCTGGCCTTGCTGTTGCTAGGAGCTGGCCGTCCCGGCTGGGCCCTGGTGTGCTCCTGCCAGACGTAAATAACCTCACAGAACGCCGGCCCCGGACAAGGCCGCTCGGTGACCGTGGGGGCCCGAGACAAAACAAGCTGAAGGCAGGCAAAACATGGGCATCGTCCAAAGCCCGGCAATGCCCAGACGTTGGCTTTTCCCGGAGAGTCTGAGCCACCCCCGTTCTCTTACCAATGACAGCTCTGTTTTTGCTTTATTCCTTAGACTTTCTGAGAAACACAAAGATCCTCAATAACAGAATCGCCTCTCCCCCTCTTGCTTCCCCACAGCCTCGAGGGTCCATCCCCCAGTCCTCCTCTTCCCAGCAGACCTAAGGATGAAGGACAAAGGACAGAGGACAGGGCTGAGAGGTGTATTTGCATCAGCCTGTGCCCCACGCCCTAACCTCCAGGCAGGGAGCCGGGGATGGGACCTTCCCTCGGTGGACAAGTGGACAACGCGACATTTTCCTTCACGTTAGTGAGAAGCAACACACTTAGGGAATCAGTCCTGGGGAGTATCAGCTGATGTCACAGGGACGATTATAGTGCAATAGAAATGTATCAAATCAATACGTTGTGCATCTCAAACATAAGGAATGTTACATGCCAATTTGTCTCAAGGAGAGAGAGAGAGAGAGAGAGAGAGAGAGAGAAGGAAGGAAGGAAGGAAGGAGGAAGGAAAGAACCTATTTAGTAGCTGATTCGGGGTCATGAACTGGGGCCCTTATAACGTTATTTCATTTTTTAAAATTTATTTTTTGAGGGAGATAGAGAGTGGGGGTGGGGGGAGGGAGGTGGAGAGGAGCAGAGAGAGAGGGAGAGAGAGAATCCCAAGCAGGCTCCCCGCTGTCAGCACAGAGCCTGATGCAGGGCCCGAACTCACCAACTGTGAGATCATGACCTGAGCTGAAATCAAAAGTCGGATATTCAACTGACTGAAACACCCAGGCGCCCCTTCATCTGATTTTTTGTTTTTTTAAGAAATTGTTTTCCCAGTTAAAAATGTTGTTTAGCGAGGGGCACCTGGGTGCCTCAGTCAGTTAAGCATCTGACTTCGGCTCAGGTCATGATCTTGCAGCTCATGAGTTCAAGCCCCGCGTTGGACTCTGTGCTGTCAGCTCAGAGCCTGTAGCCTGCTTCGGATTCTGTGTCTCCCTCTGTCCCTCTCCCACTCTGTCTCTGTCTTTCTCTCTCTCTCTCTCTCAAAAAGAAACATTAAAATTAAAAAAAAATAAAGATTTTATTTATTGTGGTAAAATATACATGACATAAAATTGACCATCTTAGCTATTTTTCAATGTCCTGCCCTGTGGCACTAAGCACATTCACACTGTCATGTGACCGTCCCCACCATCCACCTCCAGAACGTTTCATCTGCCCAAACCAAAGCTCTGTCCCCATGAAACACTGACTCCCCATTTCCCTCCTTCCTATTGTTTTATGTATTATTTTCATTTGTCAGATCGTCTCCAAAAAGAAAGTGAAATTCCCCAGCAGTAAAAAGCTGCCATGCCAAGCCCCATGTCCTCAAACCTCCCAGAAGCACGGGACACAGGCCCAAGGGAAGACAGACCCGGCTCAGCCCCTACCCACCGCTCCCCAGAGACCGTGTCCCAAGTGACGAGCGTGGATCCGGTCAGCCTTAGGTGTGCTGTCGTTGGCCTGGGCTGGCTCCGGCACCTGGGAGGTCTGGGAGCCCTGAGATGACATGAAGCAGTGCAGTGACTCAAAGACCAAAGACAACTGGCTGGTCCCTCGGGGGGAGCAGACGAACAGGAAAACTTGGGGAAATGAGAAACATGAACACCAGCAGCCTCCTGCCTCAAATCCTCACTGCTCCTTTCTGGAGCCCCATTTTCCAGATGACAAAACTGAGGCTCCAGGAAGCCAAGTCACCTGCCAAACTCTCTGGAGCTCTCGGAGGTAGGATCCTCTGGCCTCACTCCTGATCTTCCTCCCAGCTGCCCTGGAGTGGCTGGGGACCATTGTGACAACGCTGATTGAGGGAAGCTCTTTGGTCACAATGGGCAGACCCGGACCACCCGGGGATGCAGCCTCCGAAGGAACATAGGAGCATCTTCTGGAAGACCAGGGACAGTGGGTCAGGCCGGTTGCCAAGGGCACTTTCTAAGACTCATTAGTCCCCATGTCCCCCCTTGAGGTAGGTGCCGTGTGCTCACTCCTGGTGTGGAGACTGAAGCCCGCAGGGGCCCACTTACTTATCCCAACGTGACCTCGCGAGTAATTTCAACTGTTAGGTTCTCCAAACACCATTGGAGATTTCTCGACTCTCCATTTCAGGTGCCGAAATGATCAAAGAAGCAAACGTAGACTCTGAACACCTGTGGTTTGGCTTAAGTGTTTGATCCCTGTTTTTCCTTTTCTTCTTTTTTTTACAAAAATGTTTTAAAGTTTATTTATTTTGAGAGAGACAGAGACAGCACGAGTTGGGGAGGGGCAGAGACAGATGGAGACAGAGAATCCCAAGCAGGCTCCCAGCTGCCAGCACAGAGCCCGACGTGGGGCCCGAACCCACAAAACCGTGAGATCATGACCTGAGCTGAAACCAAGAGTCCGACGCTTAACCGACTGAGCCCTCCAGATGCCTCTTGGCCCCTGCTTTCAAAATATTTTTATTATTATTTTTAATGTTTATTTATTTTTGAGAGAGAAAGAGAGAGAGCATGAACAAGGGAGGGGCAGAGAGAGAGACGGAGACACAGAATCTGAATCAGGTTCCAGGCTCTGAGCTGTCAGCACAGAGTCAGACACAGGGTTTAAACTCCCAAACTGCGAGATCATGAACGGAGCCAAAGTTGGGTGCTGAACTGACTGAGCCCCCCAGGAGCCCCATAAGGCCCTGTTTTCTAAAGAGGTTGACATGAGCCAGTTGTGAACTGAGTAGAGTGGGCAGGGGTGAGCCCGCTGCCGTGGCCCCCTAGGGATTGCTCTCCAGGCAAAGACAAGAATGTCCCAGTCAGCTAAGTGGGGTGCTGGGAGCCGGGTGCTGGGAGCGGGCGCTGGAGATCAGAGAAGTGGAGAGAGGTCTCTAGGCCTCAGAGAGTTTCAGGATAGGGAGAGATTCGGGAGAACAATCCGCATCCAGGGCAGTGGCAGAGGACAGGAAGACCCATGAGGAGGTGGGTGGCAGAGACAGGTGGGTGGCTAAGACTGAGCAGGGCACGAACCCACCAACTATCAACCGAAATTGGATGCCCAACGGACTGAGCCGCCCAGGCGCCCCTGGGCTTGTTTTTTACGAAGTCCCCAGTCCCCCCTCCCCATCCGCCCATGCCCAGTGCCTGGCGCACAGAGTAAAAGCAACATTGTCCTCAGCCGGACACTTGCTCAGTCCCGTCTCTCCGCCCCCTCACAGGTGGCCCCTTGTCCAGAGATGGCCCCGGTCGCCCTCCTGCCATGCCCGATGTCCCGGCTGGACTTCCTCAAAGCCTCACACTTTGCCCTGGGGCCGGACCCGCGGCTGCACGTGGACGTCATGCAATCCACGTCGCACCGGGACTTCCCGGCCTACCCGGCCGTCACCCGCGCGCGGCCGTGCCAGGAGCCGCCGCCCGGGTCCTTCTTCCAGCGGGACGCGCGCGCGGCAGGTGCGGAGTTCAAGTCGGAGGCGCACTGCGCGTTCGCGCCACCGGCGCCGCAGCCGTCCGCGCCGTCGGGGACGCGGGAGCGCACCCTCGCCTCGCAGGCCAGCAACGTGCGCGTGTTCGCGCCCGCGCCCCTCCGCACCGGCCTCTCCACCGCGCACGCCGACTTCGGCTGGCCCGACGGGCTGGCGCGCGCTGGCGAGCCGCTCCGCGGCGCGCGCCTCATCTTCGCCCGCGACTCGGTGCCTCCTGGCGACCGCGCCAAGCTGCGCATCCCGCCCACCACCTACCAGGAGTGCTTCGCGCCCCGCGACTCGTTCCCGCGGCCCCGCGCGCCCTGCGGCCACTTCGGTGAGCGCGCCCACGCGCCCCATGTGCGATCTGCCAACCTCGAGCTTCTCAAGGCCGGCGGGGATTCCGCGCGCTCTCCCAGGGGTCATTTGGCAAAGTCTGGAGATCATTTTGGTTGTCAGACCCGCGGAAGGGGGTACTCCTAGCAGGAAATGAATGGAGGCCAGCGACGCTGCTCAACACATCCTACCATGCGCAGGACCGTTGGCCCCAGTAAAGAATTACCAGCCCCAAACGTCGATAGTACCAAGCCCGAGAAAACCTATAGCTTCTCTGAGCCTCAGTTTCTACATTCATTGAATGGCACAACTCCTGATTTTTTTCAAGGGGCTGTGGCGTGGGCAGAAGTCATGAATGGTGGTTTCAGGACAGACAAATCTGCTAAGTGACACCCCCACACACACACACATCCCAGCCCCGCCACCATAGTAGTTATGTGAGTCTGAGCAAGTCGACCAGTCCAAGTCTCCATTTTCCTCATCTGCAAAGTGGGAGCAACAAGAGCACCCCACTTCAGAGGAGCTGGTGCAGCCAAAGGAGCCAGAGTTCATGATGCACCTGGCATAGAGTGACCGCTCAGAAAGCCTAGCCGTCGTCTGTGTGATCTTCCAATTCTGTGACTCCAGGGGACCTGCCCGTGGACATCACTAGTCAAGAGTCCCTCCAAGCAGGACTCAGGGTTCATCAGGTCTGGATGTGCCTCAGTTCCGGTTTTGAATTTCTGTGACTTCTGGCAAGTCACTTGATCTCTCTGAGCCTCAGGAAGGCTGTAGAGTCGGGAGAATAATACTAACTCCCAAATGAGGTTCAGAGCACTTAGCCTAGGTTCCTGGCTCTAGGCAGGCATCTTGGTAGTTACTCTTGTTATCATTATTTGTATTATTTTTGCTGTTTTCCACACAGCCCTCAGGGGAGGCTAGTCAGGACTGCCCACCTCCCCTCTCCAGGCCAGGAATTGAACCCCAGTGGGCCTGAGGCTGCAAGGAATCAATGTCGTTCTGTCTCTACTCCTGCCCATCCTCAGGGGGCCTCAACGTACTCCAGTGGGAGAACACGAGACAGGACGATGGGACCTCCTACCAGAGACAGTTCCAGGCCCTGCCAGGCCCACCTGCCTCGAAGTGTAAGAGGGTAAATCGAGGCGGGGCTGGTGCTGCTGGGGAGGGCAGAGGCGGGGGCTGGGTGGTGCTGCCCTCTTGTCACCTCCGTCCACCCACAGGCCTCCTCCAGTGTGGAGCTGGGAGACTTCAAGATTGGCTATGGGCCCATGTGCTCGGAGCAGAAAGAAGCCTACGGGCCCCAGGGTCTGCCCCCGGAGAGGTGCAAAGGGACTGTGGCCTTCCACCGAGACAGAGCAAAGGACTCTCAGTGACATGTGGCGTGTGCCCATACTGTGGGCCTCGCTCACCTCCAAGCAAGGCCCACTATTGTGCCAGATCTCCCGCCGTTAGCCTCCCACAGCCTGGCCTTTGGGAAGCCCGCCCCTCTCCCGTTTCCTGGAGGCTGACAAGGGTCCAGATCACATCCATCTGATCATAGAGTGCCCCCCCCCTTATCTGCAGGTATGACAAGGCCCGGGCTTTGGCCCACATCCACCAGGTGAATATTCATCCTGGGGATGGTCTCTTCCATGACAAGACCACCAAGGCTGAACACTTCTCTCCCCAAGAGCCAGGTGAGAGTCTGCCCCCCACCCTGTGCCCTGCCCCCACAGCAGCCTCCTAGGTGCGCTCAGCGCCTCCTCTGTCACTGGCAGAGCGCTTTGTTCTGCACCACGACGTGACTCCGCCATCGCACATCCTGGAAGGCAATGGGCGCCGCGGCCCCGGCAGCCTCACCACCTCCACGCACTTCTTCCACGGCCAGGTCAGCGGGAAAGGGGAGAAGGCCGCAGAGCCCATCAGGGAAAAGGGGTTCCTAGGCAGTACCAATAGCAAGTGCAGAAACCTTGAGGTGAGAGTGAGCTTGACGTGGGGGGGGGGGGCGGGGCTCCTGGATCTATCTGCGGGATCTAGGGTTAAGACAGGTAACCACTCCGAGCCTCAGTGCCTCTTGTCTGCAAAAATGAGATACAACGCCAACTCCCAGCACCAGCACGCGGGGCCCAGGGAGGGTGTGAGCTCTCCAAGGTCGTATAGCGCTCACCTCTTCTTTCCCACACGAATTTTGGGACATCCCGCACCTTTGGGAGCTTCCCAGATGCAATGTGGTCCAACAGCCACCGCCCGTGAACAAGCCACCCAGCCGCCACGTGCCTCACGAGAAACTGAAGAGTCACGTGGGCCTAGGGGAGTCCTCGCTGCTCGGACGGTTCTTCCAGACCTCCACGGGCACGGACTATTGCTTCCCGGGCACGGTACAGAAGCAGCCGAAAGCACCCAATCTCCACTGGCTGCCTAGCAGCCTGCCCCAGGGCACCGGCGGTGAGCTGGAACCCCGCCCCCCGCCATTCTCGCTCCGCCCACCGCCCCACTCTGGCTCCGCCTCCTGCGGAGCTAGATCCCACCTCGTGATCCAAGATTCCCAACTCTGCCCCTGGACATCCTCGCCCCGTCGTGGACCTGACTCCTCCCCCCTTCACCATGGCACCGCCCTCCGCGTGATCATAGCCCCGCCCCTCCTCATATCCGCCCTCCCCCGAACCTAATCCTTGCTCCACAGTCAGACTCTGGCTCCGCCCACTGGCCAACAAGCCTACCCCTCCTGCCCTCCCCCACGACTCTGCGCTTGCCCCGCCCCTGGCTCCTCCCTCCTCCCCGCCTCTTAGTCCAACCTATGCTCTAACTTCAACGTGGGCTCAGGCTTCTCCCTGAACCCATGCTTAATCTCACAAATTTCTGCCCCGGGGCCCTGCCCCTCCTCCCTCAGCCCCTCATCTCGATTACCCCCACCCAAATCTACAGAAACAGATTTTTTAACCATGAACCAGAAGATGCTGAAACCGCATAGAACAGCTCCGGCCTCCGTGACTGAAGAGATGCTACAGCGGGTGAGGAGGGGAGGGGTATCTCCCGCACCAGGTACCCCCCAAAGCAGTGTAGTTTCGACTCACCTCAGGCCCAGGATTAGTGTCAAGTTTGTGCAGGGTCACTCTAGAAGGTAACAGGGTCATCTTAATGTCACCCCAGCCTCAAGGTCATCCCTAGTTCACCTCCAGGGTCATTTCAGGGTCAGCTTAAGGACATCTTTATATCACCAGCCACAGTTATACCCCCAGCTGAGGGTAAGCTCAGAGTCGCCTAGGGTCACCACAGTGCTGAGGTCATTCTAGGGGTCCCCCGGTTTCTCTCCAGCTTCTCATCCAGCTCCTGGGTCAGCCCAAACTGGGATACCTTTTGCTCACCTCCCCAGAGTCCAATCATCAGCCTTTGCTGCTCCCAGGGTCGTATAGGGACCAGGGGTGGGCCAGGTGGGACAACCATCCCTCAGGCCGTCCTGCCAGGCTCCCCGCCCTGACTCCGCAGTGCAAGTACAGCCACATTGAGCCCCCGCTGGGTGGACAGCGCTTCTTCTCAACCCAGTACGAGGATGAGTTTACCTTCAAGTTCCAGAGCCCAGCAGTGCTGAGATTGACCAACCCCCAGGAGAGCCATGTACCCCTGGGCTCCCCCCGCCAGTGGGGCTGTGGGGCTGGGAAGGTAGACCTTTGGGCCCCCCAGCCCCCTACCTACCCATGCCCTGCCCAGCAATAAACACTGTCTTGGCAACATCAGTCAGTCATGAAAGATGATGCTTGGTGGGATGGAGACTGTATAGGAGAGAGCGACTCCATCAAAAAACAAAACAAAACTGAACACACTTCTGTGGGCCCTGAAGGGCCCCCCACTCTGGGCAGGGAGGCCATTCCCACTTGTACAGAGACTTGGCGGTTGGACTCAGTGTAAGGTGTCAAGCGCACCAACAAATCTGAATGGTGTGGAGAGAGTGGAGTTACAGTGTTGAACGGGGCACTGTGGTGCAGGGTTGAGAACGCAGGCTCCCGGAGCTGAATGGACAGGCTCCAAATCTGAACTCCTCTGTCCTGGATGGTAGTCTCGGGCATGTCACTTAACCCCTGTGAGCCTCATCTGTTTGCTTATCTGTAAAGTAGAGATGAATGGCAACCCTCTCGTGAGAATGTTATAAATGAGAAATGTACACACTTTGTGTGGGTGTGTGTGGCTGAGGGTCAAGGAGGGAGAGCACTTCCCTTCTGAGCATGAAGGTGAGGAGGAAAGAAAGAGGAAGTGAGGGCATGGGAAGGGGTGGAGAAGCTGAGAGTGGCCCAGCAACTTCCCCCACTGTGGGTGGAGGCGGGAAGCACTGGCTGGCGGGGCAACTGGCCCCCAGCTCAGAGCTGGGTCCAGGGACAAACAACGAAAGCCATAAGGACATGATCAAGTTCAGAGGGGGTAGATGTCCAGCTAGGGACAAAATGAAGAGACCGGAAAGGAGGAGGATGGTGTGGAGCCCTGAAACCTGTCCATGACAGGGCTTGACATGCAGGTCAACTAATGTTACCTTGGACAGTGCCCCCATCGTGAAGGTGGTGGGTGTGGTGAGATTGGCTCTGTCTGGGGAAAAAATGGGCCTTGGTGGACCAGACGTGATAGCAGGCCGTGGACAATCTAGTTTCAGGGAATGGACTTGGCTCCTGACTCTGTAGTCAGACCTTCAAAGACCAAGGCCTCCAATCCAACGAGCCACTAAGAGCCAACAGGAACCCTCTCCCCCTGGACAGCAATCCTGTGAGGCCAGGTTGTCATTTCCACAGGAAGGACAGGAATCCAGGTTTGGGTCTTACAGAATAAGATGGCTCTTTCAGATGCACTCATATTACCCATGCAAGAGTCTGCTGGCTGGAAAACACCTCTTCCGGGGCGCCTGGAAGGCTCTGTCCGTTGAATGTCCGACTTCGGCTTGGGTCATGATCTCATGGTTTGTGGGTTTGAGCCCCACGTCGGGCTCTGTGCTGACAGCTAGCTCAGAGCCTGGAGCCTACATCAGATTCTGTGTCTCCCTCTCTCTCTCTGACCCTGCCCTGCAAGCGCTGTCTCTCTCTGTCTCTCAAAAATAAATTTAAAAACATTAAAAATTTAAAAAAACACCTCTTCTTGCTTTCACTAAAGATGTACAGGACACACTTCTGAATTACCTCCTGATGGAGCAGTATTTCCTAAACCCAGTACTTCTGACATTTTGGATGTGATCATTTTTTTTATTGTTAGAGGCCCTCTTGTGCATGTAGGATGTTTGACATCATCCCTGATCTCTACCCGCTAAGTGCCAGTAGCATTCTCCCTCTATCTCAGCCACTTGTGACAACCAAAAATATCTCCAGGCATTGGCCAAATGTCTCCTGGGGGCGGGGGGCGGTTGTCATGGTTAAGAACCACTGCAATAAACCCAGCCTACAAAGATCCCCAGGGCAAACTCAGGCTCTCCCGATGAAGCCAGTCTGTTTGTTGACAAGACTACTCTTAACTAAAAGGTGATTCCTTTTTGCCTTGCCTGCCAGGAAACTCAGAAACGTACTCTGGTATTCATTTCCATGTAGCGCTGGTTGCAGGATTATTTGTGCTCCTGCCTGGTTCTGGGAGTGGTTTAAAGCACCTCAGACACCAGAGGAAAACTAATGGGTGCGAGTTACAAGGAGGTGGATTTCTGCACAGATTGAAGCATTTTCTAACAATGGGATTGACTAGCCCTGGGATGGGTCACCGAGAAAGAAGGACAACTCTGCTGGAAATATTTTCAGTGCAGAAAGATGCTTCGTCATGACTTGGGATGTATTTTATGGGTTTATGTCTACCCTTCCTGTATTCTATTCACCCCTCCCCACCACCAAAAAAAGGCATTTCTTTAAAAAAATTCTTTTAATGTCTATTTGTAAGAGGGAGAGAAAGAGAACACAAGTGGGGAAGGGGCAGAGAATGAGGGAGACACAGGATCTGAAGCAGGCTCAAGTTCCAAGCCATCAGCACAGAGCCCGAGGTGGGGCTCGAAACTGTGAGATCATGACCTGAGCTGAGGAAGTCGGACATTTAACCGACCGAGGCGCCCCCCAAAAAGGCATTTCATACTAACGACAGAAACCCAGAAGGCTGATAAGATAAATAAAATAGGATTGAACCTGGGAAAACAGATGAATTTTTAACGAGAAACATTTCATCACCGAGCAGCAGAATTCAGACCTGTCATTTACCTGTTTGTCTGTCCTTGGGCAAGTGACGGCCTGCTCTGATCCTCACTTTCCTCGTTTGTAAAATGGGACGGCAATCGTTCTTCCTCGCGCGTACCGTTCTTAGAACAGGGCTTCGCAGGTGGTTGCAGCTGGACAGGTGCTCGATTTTTTTAACGTCTTAGGTCATTTTTGTCGCAAGTGACAGAAACCCAGCTTGCTCTAGTTGAAACAGAAAGGATTGTACTGACTTTGTTATGGTTTTGTTTTGTTGTGGGGTTTTTTTTTTTTTTTTTGAGAGGCAGAGAGAGACAGTGCACACAGGGGAGGGTGAGAGAGAGAAGGAGACACAGAATCCAAAGCAGGCTCCAGGCTCTGAGCTACCTGTCAGCACAGAGCCCGACGCGGGGCTCGAACCAAGGAACCATGAAATCGTGACCTGAGCCGAAGCCTGACGCTTAACCGACTGAGCCACCCAGGCGCCCCTGTACTGACTTTGTTGAAAAGAAAGCCATAGGCCCCAAACAGCGTTACATAGACCAGGCTAAATCACCAAATTGGGGCTTAATACCTAACCTGATTGCAGTTTCAACCTCCTCCAGAAATTTTAATTTATCAGTCAGTAAATTTCTGAGATGCACCAGTAAGGTCATCTGTCACAGGGGCCTTCTCCATCCCCCAAAGGAAGATGAGGTAATCTGTCCAATAAGATCCCCTGTGCTTCCCCTGGGGGAAAGTGACTTTGCGGGAACAACCCTTTTTCTTTTGCTTATCTTGCCCTACCCTCCTTCCTATAAATACCTTCTATTTCACACAACTCCTCATAACGCCCCCTATGCGTTAGAAGGAACGCTGCCCCATTCAGGAATCATTTAATAAAACCAATTAGATCTTCAAATTTGTTTGGGTGACTTTTGTTTTTCACAACTTACAAACAAAATCTGGAATTAGGTCTCACATGAGGCTCGCTGGTTATGCATCAGGACTGTTTTCCCTCACCACTTCTCAGTCCCTGCATCCCTTCAAAGTGGTGGCTTGGGACCACTTCGCTTCCAAGGACGTTATAAAGAGATGCTATAACCCAAACCCCTTTTGATGAAAGCCTCAAAGAAGGAGGGAAGGAGCGTGCCTCCAGCTCCTCTTATTGGAATTTAGGGGACACTCTGATTGGCGCGTTTGAGTCACGTGCCTAGCCGCGAGCCAATCATTGTGCCCAGAGGGATAGAATGCTATGATTGGATGGCCGGCCCACGAGCCCACCTCGGGTGATTTGCTTCCCCAAAGCTCACCAGGATCTTTGAGCCTGGAGCCCAACCTTCCTGGATCTTGTTTCCTAGCCAACAGACCTGTGCCTGCCCATCCCTTTAGCGTCCATTTTGCTCCAGGTTACAATCTGGAGGGTGGAAAGGCAGCTAATAGGCTCTTCCCAACGGAGGGTAATTGTACCTTTGTAGACCGGGAGTCAGTGTTGCAGAATAGCCTGGGGCATGAAGTGCTCCCAGGTTCTCGGATAATCCCAATCTTATCGCCCACTGCATTACTAACTTCCTCTTCTAGCCAGGGGCAGAGAATTCGGCTCTAGCAATCACAAAACCTAGCAGATGCTAGTCTCTGCTTCTAGAAGTACACAGAGGTAGCTTGTGTCTGTCCAAGGAGACCTTTCTGAAGGCCTTATGAAAGCTCTCACATATTTCAACATCCTCATGTTTTCCTAAAGTCCCTCAAACCACAGTCTCAAGAGACACGTGTTTTGAGTCCCAAGATAAAATAGGGAACATTTTAATAAGCTATTTTTCTTCCCCATAACAGAGATTTCTTGCTTCTCGGGGAAGGCTCTTCTCAGGGCAAACTGTGTGCCGTATAAATCTAGGGATTCGCCTACACTTTAAAGTGAATGCATATGTGTTTGTGGTGACCCTGGCCCTCCACCTCAACTTTGCTCAGCCAATCCCACATTTTAAGTCATTTCCCTCAATACCCTTCCCTTTCCAGGTGCTAATTCTAAATAATTTAAGACTATCATGAATTCAAAAGGACAGAATAAGGATTCAAGGAACAAAACTACCCCACATGTCTGGGAAATGTGTTGGCTCATGGAATTGGAAAAGACCAGGGCACCTGGCTTCAGGTATGGCTGTATCCAGGAGCTCAACCAATATTGCCAGAACTGTCTCTCTGACTCTCACCTGTACATCCCGGTGTAGACTGCCTTCAGTCTGTAGACTGTTCTTCCAGACAATTGCAGAAGGTGACTGTGGGTAAGATGTACAGTTTTTGATCCCAGAGGAAGAATGAGACCCTCCAATGTCATGTCCTCAGACTTATTTATTGCGGCCAGGGGATGGAGTTGTCCGATCGGTAAATTTAGATCGAATGGTATTGGGGGGCTGTGTTAGACTGGAGTAGTGGGGGAAGGATCCACAAAGGGAAAGCAAGGTGCTACAGAGGTCCTGGGCACACAGAAACAACAGATGTCATTACGAGAATTATTTGGTATGGGATCTTCCGAGAGGCGACAGGGTGAGGAACCAGTGACATAATCCAATTTCAGTCTCAGCCCTCTCGATCTGCTGCGGGCTTTCTGCAGAGACGTGGAGAGCAAGTTTCAGACCACAAGCTCTGCACAGATCTAGAAGCTTCACCAAAGGAGAGAGAAGACTCCTGGGGGCCTGCTGTGCTTGAGGCTGTCTTCAAGGGTAGGTGGCGTCAAAATTCACTGCCCAACAACCATTAGAAATACACCTGTAGTAAAAAAATATATATATATGTATATATATATATATTTTTTTTTTTAGCTTGCTCCAGCAGGGCAGATCACATAGTAGGAACCATGGGGCACCTCCGCAGAGGGTGTTGTAGGACAGGAGGGCGTCTTATAGGACGCGGGCATGTGCTGGGTAGTTTTAAAGACAGTTGAAGAGAGCAGAGGCCATTCTAGGTTGGTGCTGGCAGGGAGCGGGTTGGCGCCTGGGTGTTTTGATGATTTTTATCTCGGCAGCAGGAGGATGGATGTGGAATTGTCGTTGGTAAGAGGCAGTAGTCATTGGCGTTGGTCGGGAGAGGAGGGTGTGTATTCATTTTTGTGGTGGCAGCGTGTCCTTGTCTCTGGCTGGGTTCAGACATGGTCACAGAGCGGCCTTGTGTGATCATTGTTTATATTCTGCCACCGTTGTTGACGCTCAGTGAAGAACATCGCGGCCCCGCTGCCAGCTGCCTGGGCTTTCTCACTCCCTCTTTGCGGGGATCTGTGTCTCCAGGTAAAGTCTCCCCAGAGTCCTTCCCGGCTCTGGCCTAGGCTTCTCCGGGACAGCTCATCGCTTCCCGTGGGCGTCAGACACAGGGAGTCCGCCAGTGACAGCAGTGAGTGACCTATCAGCCCGGTAGGAGGGAAACAACTCAGGGACGGTGTTCCCAGCCCTTTTCCGTGGGAATCTTAATGGGAGACGCTGGACTGAGCAAAGATTGAACAACTTTGTAAACTGCAGGGCTTCTCAGAGCCTTGGCTGTGTTTCCGTGCCTTGTCAGCCGGCTAGGGAGCTAAGGTTTGGTGAACAAAGATAGAGTCAGAGACATGGGCAGGAGGCAGAGACAGAGGAGGACAGAAAGAGAGACAGAGGGGCACAGGCAGAAAAAAAGTGACTGGAACAGAGGCAAAGAGATTGAAACAGAGAGACGCAGAAAGAGAGGGACAGAGAGACAGAAAAGAGCAGAGCTGGACGCGGAGAGGGGAACAGAGATGGGAAGAGAGACAGGGACGCAGAGAAACAGCCACAGGGGCCGAAGCAGGCGAGGGCAGAGAGGGACCCCGAGAGGCTGAGACGCGCGGCCGGGCCGGGGCGAGGGCGGCGCGGGACGGCGCGGCGCAGACAAAGGCGCGGCCGCGCGGCCGGGGCGGCCGGGCCGGGACAAAGGCTGGCCCGGGGGGCGGGGGCAGCGATGGCGACGGCCGCGGCGGGCGCGGGCGAACTACAAGTCCCAGCAGCTCCCGCTGCGGCCCTCGGCCGGCCCCTCTCGCTCCCCGGGAGCGCCTGGCGGGGCCGCTGGGCCGAGGGGGCCGCCGGCGGGGCTGGCGGGCGGGGGGCTTCCTGCGGGCCCCGGGGGCGCGGCGGGCCGGGCAGGGGCGAGGGGCGCCGGGTGAGTGTCCCCGCGAGCGGGCCGGGCGGGCGGGGGCCGGGGTCGCGGCCGGGGCGGGCGCGGGCGCGGGGCGCGGCCCGGGGCGACCTCTGTCCGCCGACCCCCCGCCCCCGCGCGCGCGCGCCGCCCGCCCCGCCCGGGAGAGCGGGGTCGCGGGCGTGATGGGAGGGGGGCCCGCGGCCCGCGGGCCTAGCGCGCCCTTTCCGCCGCCGCGTCCCGGGGGGAGGGCCCAGCCCGAGCTGGGCGTCTGAAATCGGCAGGTATGGGGGGGGGCACCCCCCAATTGTGGGGTCGGGAGCTCGGGACGCCCGTTCCCCTGGAGGCGATCCAGACCCCCTCCATCCCAGGAACCCTGGAGGACGTCTAAGTATTGTTCTCCCCACCCTACAGCCTGAGGTCGGGAGTTCAGGAGGCCCCTCCTCAAGAAAGGGGATGGGGGGGGCTCCCTTTGACCCCCTGGAGCCCTGTTATTGTTCCCCCTACTCTCCAGTCTTGGGGGCCAGAGTTCTGGAAGCCCCTTTGCAGGAGGGCATCCAGGGGTCCACCTGCCCCCGCCAGGAATTCAGAAGGGGGCCCAGGCATTGTTCCCCCTGCCGCCCCCAAATGCGGTGCCTGGGTTTAGGAGGTGATCTGAGAACTCCACCCTCTCCATTTGCGTAGCCACTTCCAGCTGTGGGGTTGTGGCTCAGGGTGTCCCTCTCCCAGAGAACCAGAGGCCCCCTCTCCCTCCAGGAGCAGATCTATTTGTTGTTTGCTCCCCCACCCACGGGGTGGGTAGCTCAAGACATGGCTCCCCATCAGGTAATCCTGAGCTCCCAACGCTCCCCAGACGGGGTCTCCGCTACTGTCTCTTCCCTTGCTCCCTACCTCGAGGCACGGGGCTGGAATCCAGGATCTTTTCTCCAGGAGGGGATAAAAGTGTCCTGACCACCCAGGGCCATATCTCAGCCATCAGCTCAGTTACTCAGGAATCCCCCTTTTCTAGGAGATGACCCAAGAGCCCCCCAGTAACCCAGGAGGAGCCCCAGGTATTATTTTTACACCCCCTGCTCCAGCTAGGGGTTAGAATTCAGGATTTCTGTCCAGTTGGACAGACAGGTATACCAACGCCTGACCTGCCACCCTGGCTATAGGGTCCATGGGTCTCCCTGTGCCCCAGTGGTCTCACAGTATTTCCCCACCCTCTCTAGCTTTAGGAACTTGGCATTCGGGTCCATAAGTGTCTTGACAGTTATTCCCACCCTAGAACCGTGAGGTCTGGCACACAGGCCCTCTTCCCCAGCAAATGAGCCAGAGGCGCCCCTGCCCTCCCCCAGTGACCCAGGATGAGTACCAGATGTTATTTGCCCCCGACTCATCCCCCAGATACAGGCTTCAGAGCTCACATGCCTTCCCTCCTGGGAACCCCCAAATATGCCATCCTGAACTGGGATTCAGGCCATGTACTTAGGAGCAAGCAGAGGAACCCAGAGACTTATTCCTCTTTCCCATGAGGGGACCCAGTCAAGGGGGTAGGAACCCTGGACTCTCTCTCCTCCACAGGACCCAAGCTTCCCACGGGAGGAGGAGCCCAAGATGGAGAGAGGGGCAGAGCCCTGGAACTGGGTACTGGAGACCTCTAGTGCCGGGTCCCATGACTTCCATCCAGGTGTGGTGCTGAGGAGGGAAGCCCTGCCCCCCCAACATGTCCCACCAGGGTCCCTCTTCTCCCTGCCCAGGCTGGGTCTCACCACAAGTCTCCACGCACAGTCTGAGATAAGAGAGCCGTGTGCGTACTCAGGAATGGGTTCTGGGGCACTGCCCCCCTCTCCCTTTCCTCCCCAGATCCCAAAAGAGACACCCCCCCCCACCCAGTTCTCTAGGACCTACCTCCACCCACCCTGTGTCCTCACCCTACAGATTCTGCCCTAGAAGCAGCCAGCACCTCCACGCCAGGGATGCGGCGCTCGGTTCTGGTCAGGAACCCAGGCCACAAAGGCCCGAGGCCCGCTTACGAAGAGCTTGACTCCGACTCGGAGGACCTGGACCCCAACCCCGAAGAGCCAGACCCAGTCTGTGAAGACCCGGAGCCCGAGCCAGAAGACCTCAACACTGTCACGGAAGATGTGGACCCCAGCTATGAAGACCTGGAGCCCATCTCTGAGGATCTGGACCCCGATACCGAAGCTCCGAGCTCCATCTCGGGGAGCCGTGACGCCGATCCCCAAGATCTCGACCCCATGTCTTCAAGTTTCGACCTGGATCCAGATGTCATCGGCCCCGTGCCCCTGGTTCTTGACCCGAACGACGACACCTTCAGCCCCACGGAAGCCCCAGACCTGGACCCCCTCTCATCCAGCCTCACTGCCACCCCCGAGGTCCTGGCCGCCAGCCCCGCAGTGCTTCCGGCCCCTGCCAGCCCTCCCCGGCCCTTCTCCTGCCCCGACTGCGGGCGAGCCTTCCGCCGCAGCTCGGGCCTGAGCCAGCACCGCCGCACCCACAGCGGCGAGAAGCCCTACCGCTGCCCCGACTGCGGCAAGTCGTTCAGCCACGGCGCCACGCTGGCCCAGCACCGGGGCATCCACACGGGCGCGCGGCCCTACCAGTGCGCCGCCTGCGGCAAAGCCTTCGGCTGGCGCTCCACGCTGCTCAAACACCGCAGCAGCCACAGCGGCGAGAAGCCGCACCACTGCCCCGTGTGCGGCAAGGCCTTCGGGCACGGCTCGCTGCTGGCGCAGCACTTGCGCACGCACGGCGGCCCGCGGCCGCACAAGTGCCCCGTGTGCGCCAAGGGCTTCGGGCAGGGCTCGGCGCTGCTGAAGCACCTGCGCACGCACACGGGCGAGCGGCCATACCCGTGCCCGCAGTGCGGCAAGGCGTTCGGCCAGAGCTCGGCGCTGCTGCAGCACCAGCGCACGCACACGGCCGAGCGCCCGTACCGCTGTCCCCACTGCGGCAAGGCGTTCGGCCAGAGCTCCAACCTGCAGCACCACCTGCGCATCCACACGGGCGAGCGGCCCTACGCCTGCCCGCACTGCTCCAAGGCCTTCGGGCAGAGCTCGGCGCTGCTGCAGCACCTGCACGTGCACTCCGGGGAGCGCCCCTACCGCTGCCAGCTGTGCGGCAAGGCCTTCGGCCAGGCTTCCAGCCTCACCAAGCACAAGCGCGTGCACGAGGGCGCGGCCGCCGCCGCCGCTGCTGCCGCCGCGGCCGCCGCAGGCCTGGGCCTCAGTCCTGCCTCGATGCTGAGGCCCGGGCAGGTGTCACTCCTGGGTCCTGATGCTGTGTCGGTCCTCGGCGCCGGCCTGGGCCTCAGCCCCGGCCCCAGCTCTGGCCTTGGCTCTGACCCCGGCTCTGAGCCGGGCTCCCTCCCTACTCCCAGCCCCAAAGCTGTCTCTGGCTCTGAATCCACCCCCACTCCTGATTCTATCAAAGCTTCTGACCCTAAGGCTGGTCACGACGCCGATCCCGACCTTGTGGCCAGCCCTGACCACGGATCTGGTCCCAGCCCCGACGCAGATCCCTTGCCCAGCCCCGACTCCAACCCCGAGTCTCAGCCTGATCCCTGCTCTCCCACCCATGACACTGTCAGCCCAGCCCTCCCTCCTGGAGAGAGTCCTGAGTGGGTGCAGGAGCGAGGGGCGCTCCTGGGGCCCGACGGCTGACGTGGACGCCGACGCTCACCGGGGCCTGGGGAAGTTGTGTGCCGTGCAGTTTAGTAAAATCCTCGCACTGCCTCCTGGCTCTGTGTTGTGGTTTGCATGTTTCTCTTTTTCCACCAATGCACAGCCCTTTCCTCAGGAGATGGGGGAGGGCGTGGCCCGTGCCAGTGGTAGCTGGAAACCCAACGTCCTGGCCGCTGCCCCTAGTCCTCAGGTTTCCCAGTTCCCCCATAAGGTCTCACACTGGCCCATCCTGGCAGTTACCACTCTGCTCCCCCAGGCTCGGCCACCCCAGTCAAGGTCAGACTTCCCCGGCACAGGTGGCCTGAACAGGCTCCCTTCCCTTTGGCTTTTCTCTGAGTGGTGGAATTTCCGGCATGTTGACAGTCTAGTGGGCTGATAATGGAGGCTGATATGAAACCTTGCAAGCACCCTATCCCATGTGCTCGCATAACCTACCCCATGCCCTTCACGGCCCGTGTCCTAGGTACAGCACTGGACAGAGCAGGCGCTCATTTATGTGCTCAACCAAAATCTGTTGCTTGCTTGCTGGGGTCTCAACAGGGAGCAAGATAAGCCCGGCCTTGGCCTTCTCAGAACTCACAGATGCCAAATTCAGAAACCTTTGAAAAGTAGTTATTGGGTATAGTTCATTCTAGAAGAAACAACCAGACTCACACCCCCTCCCCCAACCTCCCATCAGACTGGTACTGTGCTGAGGTGGTAGCAAGGCTTGGGGGAGGCACAAAACACACATCAGCATCAACAATCAAGTTTGTGATCTGCAAAGGGATCAAGACTTCTGATTTAGGTGTGGGGGGAGGGGGACTGCTTTCCCGAGGAGGGATTCTGGAATCCCAGTAACCCACTAAAATTTCATCGTCAGTGCCGTTTGCCCTGCCTTGTGCTGTCCTCTCACAATTTATGCTCTCGCATTTTCTCTTAATTCAACAGCTTCACGAGACAGGTAACTACGACTAAGTGTCCGCATTTTGCAAGTGAGTCAACAGGCACGTGGAGTACAAGGGACCCTTTTGGAAGATGTAGAGCTGGCAGTTGGCAGGGCCTCGATTTAACCCAAACTGCCCTCCAGGGCCTGAGTTCTTAACCAGTGTGCTTCAAAGCAAGAGCGTGCAAAGGCCCTGGGGCTGTTGAGTGATGAGCTAGGGGAGATCTGGGCCAGAGCAGAGGGCCCTGGCAGACTAGGTGGGAGTTTGCTGGTCATCCTAGAGCGATGGGAAGACATCGGCACGTGTGACAGAGGACTCGCATGAGTTACTCTTCGAAAATGCTTCCAGCTTCTGTCTGGACACTGTAATGGAGGGGGCAGGAGTGGGAGCTTCAGATTAGCAAGGAGGTTGGTGCAGTGGTCCAGGCCAGGAATGTTGGGGACTGTAGGCTGACAGCTATAGGATTGGGGATAAGTGGTCCTACGTAGGACATAATTAGGAAATGAAATAGGATTTGCCGACAGTTCAGATGAGAGCAGCAAAGAGTTGAAAGTAACCATGCTGTTTCTTCGAGGCCAGAGAGGCAGCCATGAGACAGGATGGACGGTCACCATCGGACTCTGGGCAGAGTAAGGGGTCAAGCACTGAACATGGAAGTCAAGAATCTGACACGGGGGGGGGGGGCAAGACAAGGAGCCAGAGCGGAGCCAGCCCTACTTTGACATCCTCACAGCCGGCCCCTCCCCCAGCACCACCGCGAGCCGTCGGCGTTAGGACCTCAAGACCGCCCTCCGCCCCGCAAGTCGCCAGCTGAGGACGACGCATGCGTGCTGCGGCTGCGGGGATTGCCGTGGCGCAGGGGGTGGGACAGGATCCGGTCACGTGCTTCCAGGTGGTTGGGGGGGGTGTGCTTGCCGATCACGTGACCGCGGCTCGGGTCAGCTGATGCGTGAGGGTTTGAAGCTGCACCGCGAGGGAGCGAGGCCGCAGTGGCCGCGGCGGGCGCTCGGACCCCGGCTGCCCCGCCGCGCCCGCCGGCGTCCGGCGCCCCCCGTCCCGGCATGGCAGCCCCGGTGGGCCGGCGCGGCTCAGGTGAGGGCGCGCGGCCTCGCGGGTCACCGAACGCGGGCGGCGGGCGGGCAGCCAGCTTCCCCGACCTGGGGCGGCCGAGCTCCCGGTTTCCCTTGCCTCAACTCCGGTGCTGACCTCTCAGCTTCCCGGTGGTGGAGATAAGGACAGGTGGCCCCTAGAACCTGGGCGCCAGGTGGGCACCGGCTCCTCCGAACTCGGAGTGGCGGGACTCCCGGGCGCTCTTCCTGGACCCACGTTGTGCTCCGACTTCCTAAACCCCGGCAGCGGGTGGCCGCCAGCTTCTCCGGCTCGGGCCGGGGACGTTTCCAGGGGGCTTGCGTTCTGAGCACAGTTCTCCTTGTTCGGCTTGGCTGGAACTCGGACAGCGGTCTGCAGCCGCTCCAGCCCTCACGTGCAACTCCCAGGACTCCCTCCCCCAATCCAGGAGGCAATGCTCAGCTTCTCTGAACTCAGATAGTGAGCTGGGGGGGATCGCCTCCTTGACCTTGGCGCTTAACTCGATTTTAGAAGTCCAAACCCAGGGAAGCTCAGCGTTCACTTAGGCGGTGGCTGCTCAGCCTTCGGTGTCTTCAGTCTCTGCTTGGGGGTGGGGGTCGGGGGTGGGGGGCGAGCGGGGAAGGCTGGAGGAAGACTCTGTGTTGGTCTTCCGTTTCTGAGCTAGCTTGAGATACCGGAAAGCTGTCCCTGCTGGTAGGATCTGGGGTGGGTCACCTGTGATCCCAGCTAGGGAGGCGGGCCTGCCCTCTGGCCTCCCGTCCAACTATCTTGTAAACAACTCCACGACAGCATCCAAGCTCCAAGGGGACTAGCCAGGAGCTGGCGCTCCCTGCACGACAGGTTCTGGCAGAGCCACATTCATCCTGGCCACTGTGCCAGGCAGGCAAGCAGCCAGGTCCTGGAAAGAAGCAGGTATCTGCCAGTAGGGGGGCGGGGTGGCCTGTCAGGGACGGTCCTGGGCTGCTGTGACCAGCTGTGACCCCAGCAGGTGATGAAACCTTGGACTTTCCTCTTGGGCTGATCAGGAATGAAGAGAATAAGTAGTGCTTAAAATAGTCCCTGTTTGCTGAAAAATTATTAAGATACTAACACTTAGCTTCTATTTCCTTTATCTTCATTCTGAGATCACCTTCCAGAATTTCAGTCTCAAGGTAGACTTTTTTTTTCCCACCTGTCACATGAGGAGATGGAGGCTTTGAAAGATGTCCAGGATTGCCCAACTGGGAAGTGGCAGGTCTGGGCTATGTTGCTAGGGCTGTGTGATTTCCAGACGCTGGTGCCTTTAATGAAGATGCTCAGTTCGCTCACGAACTGACACACAGACAGCATAATAACACCCACGGGGGCGCGCCGAGTCTTCAGCAAACGCGCTCTGCTATTGTTAGTTTTATTGTCCATCTCCCCTGCTCCAGGCCTGTCGCTTGTGAGAGGATCCCCCATCCAGGTCCCGATGAGCGGGAAGGTCCTTCTTTGGGTGTTTGACCAGAAAAAACTGGAAGGAGTCCCCGGGGGGCTGTCAGTTGAGTTTCCAGCTCTTGATTTTGGCCCAGGTCATGATCCCAGGGTCAGGGGATTGAGTGTCACACTGAGTGTCGAGCCTGCTTGAAGATTCTTTCCTCCCTCTGCCCCTCCCCCACGCATGCTTGCTCTTCTTGTCTTTAAAAAAAAAAAAAAGGAAAAAAAGAAAAACTGGACTGTAGTTGAGCTCCATGCTCACGCCCGGGGGCTGGAGTTGGCATGAGCCCTGGAGCCTTGAGTGCCCTGTGAGAAGCCAGTGGAAGCAATTCATTCTTTGCCCACAAACCAACAACTGGAACACGGACAGACTGTTCTGACGCTCTTACCGCGTACCAGCCCCTGTGACAAATGCTTTGTGCCCATCAGCTCCTTAGCTTCCCAGGGAGAGATGTTACTGCCCCATTTTGCATATGGGAGAGCTGAGGCTCAAAGGCTGAGTGCCCTGCCCAAGCCAGTGAGCAACAGAGTCACGCATCAGCTCAGGCCCTTTTGAGCCCCACATCGTAATTGGTAACCTCTGAGCAGTGTCGCTGCGTGTACCCGTGAAACGTCACAGATTTTCTGGGTTTTCTTAGATCAGAGTTCTTTTCTTGACTGGAACCTGTGGGACCTGTCTCCGGAGTTGGCAGGTGGTCCCGAACTGTCCTCTCCTTTTCCCGCAGAGACGGAGCGCCTCCTGACCCCCAGTCCTGGGTATGGCACCCGGGCCGGGGCTTCCCCGGTCCCGCCGGAAGAGGAAGACCTGCGCCGCAGGCTCAAGTACTTCTTCATGAGTCCCTGTGACAAGTTCCGGGCCAAGGGTCGCAAGCCCTTCAAGCTGATGCTGCAAGTGGTGAAGATCTTGGTGGTCACTGTACAGGTGAGTCCTGCAGGGGCCCCAGCAGAGCACCCCGCGGCCGCTGCTGTTCTGGAAGGAGACTCCTGCAGTCAGAGCCCAGTCTGGACGCTGCAGCAACGCAAGGCCAGCGACAGTGGCAGGCAGTCATCGATCAGGAAGCCCCCCAGGTCTGGGTGGGAACAGCTCTTGGGAACCTCACAAATGCCCTTCGAGGTCTTGGCAGCTGTTACTGCCGCCCTTTTATAGATGAGGCAGCTAGGGCTCAGAGAGGTTAAGGGATTTGTCCTAAGTCACAGAGCAACCCAGCGGTGGGAGCTGCCACTTGAACCCAGGCAGCCTGGTGCCAGGTTGACTCTCAAAGAGAAGGGACCCAGGGGCTAGACAGATCCTTGCTGCCATCCCAGGCCCCATGGTGGGCTTTGGGGACCCCACGATGAGTCAGACCGAGCCCCTGCCCTAAGGAGCTCTCGGTCTGGCACTGTGATTCAGGGTAGGTTGCCACACTCCTGATTTTTTCTCAGTAAAAGCTCTATCAGTGGCACTTACCCTGTAGAGTTGGGTTTTAGCACAGAGCCTGGCACCTGTTGAACACTTCCTTGACTTTGGTCACGAGACGTGGGCACTTGCCGGGTGATGCTTTCCCGGTGGGCCTTCCCCTACCCCTGCCCTGGGTCCAGGCATTGTCCCTTCCTGCTCCCTCCACCAGCTCATCCTATTCGGGCTCAGCAACCAGCTGGCAGTGACCTTCCGGGAGGAGAACACCATTGCCTTCCGGCACCTCTTCCTGCTTGGCTATTCTGACGGGGCGGACGACACTTTCGCAGCCTACACACGGGAGCAGCTCTACCAGGCCATCTTCCACGCCGTGGACCAGGTGCGGGCACGCGGGGGTGGGGGGTGGGGGGCAGGCGAGAGGGGCAGGGCTGACGGAGTCTCCCCTTCCCTGCCCGCAGTACCTGATGCTCCCCGATGTGTCGCTGGGCCGGTATGCCTACGTGCGAGGGGGGGGTGGCCCTTGGGCCAACGGCTCGGCCCTGGCCCTGTGCCAGCACTACTACCACCGCGGCCACGTGGACCCAGCCAACGACACCTTTGACATAGATCCAATGGTTGTCACTGGTGAGTAGGTGGGGCAGGACGACCCCGCCATCGGCCGTGCCGGCTGCTGGGATGCCCATCCGGTTCTGCCACCCGGCCATCTAGGAGATAGGGTTGTCCTGATCGTTAATGACTGGACGCTTGGGGCGTTCTTGGGGGAATGCTTTAATATCACTGATGCACTAAACATCTGGGGGCTCACTGAAGGCCGGGCCCTAGGGCCTGTGTCGGGAAGGAGACACGCTGGGCCCTGTCCTGGGGGAGACAGTGGGGAACAAATGACAACTGTTAAGTTCATAGTGGGAAATGAAGCGGGGAAAGGGGCTGTGGGGGACTCTGGGGAGACCTGCCTGTGCCTCTCCCGCCCCCAGTGTCCCTTCCCTGACTCCCTGTCCTCAGACTGCATCCGGGTGGACCCCCCCGAGAGACCCCTGGTGCCCCCCGGTGATGATCTCTCCCTCTCGGACAGCAGCGCCAGTTACAAGAACCTCACGCTCAAATTCCACAAGTACCGCCTGATGGAGGGGCCTCCAGGGCCAGGCCCAGGGGAGGAGGGGTGGGGGGAGGCAGCACACCAGGCGTCCTTGGCTGCCCTCTCACAAGCGGGGACAGAGGAAGGCCATGCCCATGCCCACGTGTGAGCACTTCCTTCATGAGCTGCAGAGTTGGCATTGGGGCGGGAGCACTGGGGAAGGGGGGGCGGGCAGCAGGAGGAAGGAGCAGAGCCCCTCCCCCTCACCCAGGCCTTCCCCCCAGGCTGATCAACGTCACCATCCACTTCCAGCTGAAGACCATCAACCTCCAGAGCCTGATCAACAATGAGATTCCAGACTGCTACACCTTCAGGGTCCTGGTAATCCCCGGGTGCGGGACGAGGGTGGGGGGCTGCCAGCAGTAGGGGCTGCCTGCAGGGCTCCTGAGCTCCAGGGCTGGAGCTGGGGACAGTGTGGGAGTAAGGAGGGGTGGGGCTGGACAGACTGCCCATCGTGGGGGTCTGGGAGCCTGGCTGTGCCAGGATTTACTCTGGCTCCTGCCGCCCTGCCGCACCCCTACAGATCACTTTTGACAATAAGGCGCACAGCGGCCGTATCCCCATCAGCCTGGAGACCCAGGCGCACATCCAGGAGTGTAAGCACCCCAGCGTCTTCAGGCACGGTGAGCCCCCAGGCCCCACCCCAGCTAGGAGTGGGAGCCCTGGCCTGCCCGAGTAGCCCCCAGGCCCCACCCCAGCCAGGACCAGGGTCCCTGGCCTGCCCAGGCAGCCCCCAGGCCCCACACCAGCTAGGACCGGGGCATCTGGCCTGCCCGGGGAGCCCCCAAGTCCCAGACCAGCATGGACCCCCAGTTCCTAACTCACCCAGGTATCCCATGAGCCTCCTGAGTAGCCACCACCAGTCCTGCAGGCCCTCAGGCCTGGCCTAGCCCCATCTCCAGTTTCCCGAGGCCCCGAGCCACTCCTGGCTCTACCCGAGTCATCTCCTCACAGGAGACAACAGCTTCCGGCTCCTGTTCGATGTGGTGGTGATCCTCACCTGCTCCTTCTCCTTCCTGCTGTGTGCCCGCTCGCTGCTCCGTGGCTTTCTGCTGCAGAACGTGAGAGCCGCCTCCAGCATCCTGCACGCGTGCCCGAGCCAGCCTTGCCCGGCTCCGGAGCCATAAGGGCCAGGCGGGGAGAGGGCCCCTTGCCTAGATCAGCTCTCACCCCTCCTGTCTCCTGCAGGAGTTTGTGGGGTTCATGTGGCGGCAGCGGGGACGGGCCATCAGCCTATGGGAGCGGCTGGAATTTGTCAACGGCTGGTACATCCTGCTGGTCACCAGCGACGTGCTCACCATCTCGGGTACCATCATGAAGATTGGCATCGAAGCCAAGGTCGGTCCTGCCTGGGGCCCTGTTGTCTCCTTCCAGGCGCTGCTGCCCTACACGTGCCCCGTGCCCTATCCTGCCTGGGCCCACCCCACTCTCCCACTGAGAAGTGCCAGGCCAGTGGGGTTGACAGTGCTCCTGTCCCTAGAACCTGGCGAGCTACGACGTCTGCAGCATCCTCCTGGGCACCTCCACGTTGCTCGTCTGGGTCGGCGTCATCCGCTACCTGACCTTCTTCCATAAGTACAACGTACGCGCGCATGTGCAGGCCGGGCCCTCCCCAGTGCTCACTGCCCCGCCCCGGATAAGGTCACGCACGTGTGGCAGTCCGCAGCCTCTCTAGACGGTCTGTCGTGAGCCTCTTCCCCATGCCCGCCCACCCCAGACGTCCGTGTCCCTGCCCCGGAACCACAGCCACGGGAGCCCGCCGCCTCACACGCACGCAGCCCAGTCTGGCCGTGGCTTAGCCTCCAGCCCCCTCGGCCCCCACCCCCCGCCCTTCTGCACTCCCCCCGGTCTCTGGCCGCTCCGGCACGACTTCAGCCAGGCCCTGCCCGCTTCACCCCCATTCGCAAGTCGCACCTGGGTGCCCACACCGTCGTCGTGCCCCGCCCCGTGTGCCTGCCACAGATTCTCATTGCCACGCTGCGGGTGGCCCTGCCCAGCGTCATGCGTTTCTGCTGCTGTGTGGCTGTCATCTACTTGGGTTACTGCTTCTGCGGCTGGATTGTGTTGGGGCCCTACCACGTGAAGGTAGGGGATGTCCGGGGCGCGCTGCTCGGGATCCACAGTCCAGGGCTTCCTGACTCCCCTCTCTAAGTGCCAACCGCACCCCCCACCCCCGTCCTAAACCCTCTGATGCCTCACCTATCAGATTGTGGATCTGGGGGCACGGAATCCCCCACCTTGACCCTGGTACCTTCCTAGGAGGTCTGCGGCAGTTCTGCGTATTGTCCCCTCTGACCCCCCCACCCCCAGTGACCCCACCCTGCCCCCAGCCCCGCCCGCGGCTCCCTCTGACCGCAGCACCCCATGGCCCTGCCGGCAGTTTCGCTCGCTGTCCATGGTGTCGGAGTGCCTGTTCTCGCTCATCAACGGGGACGACATGTTCGTGACGTTCGCGGCGATGCAGGCGCAGCAGGGCCGCAGCAGCCTCGTGTGGCTCTTCTCGCAGCTCTACCTCTACTCCTTCATCAGCCTCTTCATCTACATGGTGCTGAGCCTCTTCATCGCGCTCATCACCGGGGCCTATGACACCATCAAGGTCAGCGCCGGCCCACACGCCCACCTCCAGCGGGGCCAGCCCTCACACACACGCAGCCGTGAACCCGGGGCTCCGAGTCCCCTGGCGTTGGCCCCAGCAGGGTCTCAGGGGACATGAGGCAGGGTGGCGAAGAAAGGATCCAGGAGAGAAGGTGGGAGACTCCGAGAAGCCAGAACGGAGGTGGCCGGGGTGGTGGCGCGGATCACAGCCGCCACAACCTCGGTTTTCTCAGCGTGGGGTTCTGGCCAGGGAGGCGTTCCCGGGTCTGCTTTTTACCGACAGGGAAACCGAGCTCTAGAGTTTTAGTGACTTGCCTGAGGTCAGCTACTAGGCGGCGGGGCCAGGCTCAACCCAGGACTGTGTGATTCCAGAAGGCCCCGCTCCTCATTCTTCTATCCTGCAGGGTGGTCTGGGTGGGAGCTCTTGGGGTCCAGGGATTGGTGGTCCTGCAGGTTGCAGGGTCGAGGGAAGGGGCTGGAGTAGAATGTGGGGGCGGCAGGCAGGCCAAGCCCTGTGCTGGGCATCTAGGAAACACTGCATATACAGACTAGGCTGGACCAGTAGGCAAGATAGAAGATCCAAGAACAGAAGTGTGAGGACCAGCCGGCGAGAGGGATGAAGGTTACAGAGGGCCCCCTGGTCTAGACTGCTACTGGGGCGAGTCTGGGGAAGTTTCTAGAATGTGCCGTTTAATGCTGGTCTTAGCCACATGTGCCTATTTACATTTTGACGTTAATCAACGTGAATTCCGTACCCAGTTCCTCACTCACACCTTTCACGTATCAAGTGCCTGAAAGCCAGTATGGCGGGCGATGACCAGATTGGACAGCACAGATAGCAGACCTTGCCATCATCTCAGAAACTTCTGGATTGAGACAGAGTACCTGGGAGAAGGAGCAGCCAGGGCAAAGGCCCAGTGGCCAGAAAGGACTTGGGGAAGAGGTGTCAGCTCCTCTACCAGTTTGGGAGGGGGTGAAGGCTCTGCTGAAAGGTGTGCAGCCCCCCTCCCCCCACCTCCCTGCAAGCATGGATAAGCCGTCCCACAGACACACTCCTGTCACCCAGGCCTGAGGAGCCCCCGTGCGTCTTGCTCTAGCACCTAAATGTCACACGTGTGCATCAGCTTTGGATGTACACGCCCAGACCTTGATTCCTGTGTGTGCACCCAACTCAGTAGTTGGGTATCAAGCACCCAGATTGTGTCTGGTGTGGTGCTGGAGCAGCAGCAGAGAGCACGTATTCCGGAGGCCAGGGAGGGTCTGGGGTGAAGCACACCGTGAGGAACGACAGGTGCAGGGGCCGGTGAGTGCAGAGCCAAGAGCTGCAGAGGTCCGGTGGGGGGAGCAGCGAGGCTGATGGAAGGCACCAGGAGGAGATCCAGCTGGCTGGCTGGCGCAGGAGGTTGTGGGGAGGCCAGGCCTCAAAGGGGCCACCCCGTGTTTCTCCGCAGCACCCCGGAGGTGCTGGCGCGGAGGAGAGCGAGCTCCAGGCCTACATCGCGCAGTGCCAGGACAGCCCCACCTCCGGCAAGTTCCGCCGAGGGAGCGGCTCGGCCTGCAGCCTCCTCTGCTGCTGCGGCAGGTTCGAGCTGGGGGCCGGGGAGAGGGAGGGTCCCGGAGGGCACTGCTGCCTTCTGCCCCGGCTGGGCTAAGACGGCTTCTCTTCCAGGGACGCCTCGGAGGAGCATTCGCTGCTGGTAAATTGACTCGGACCCGCCGCTGCTACTGGACATTAGCCCTCCGACTGCGGAGACCCCCGCTTATTTATTTTTAGGGTTTGCTTTTAAAGGACCGGTTCCCTGCCGTGCCTTGAAGACCTGGGCCAGTCGGGTCGGAAACGGATGGGACAGGGGTGGGGTGGGTGTTAAATAAACGGGAAAATAAACTTGTTCTCATTTCTAGTGGGAGGGGCATTCCCTGAGCCCACAGGTCTCGGTCCCTTTAAGGCGTTGCCAACCAGCGTCGCAAGCGGCGCAGGGCCTCCGACCCTTGGTGGGGGCGGGGCTGCGGTGCGTCTAGTGGTGAATAATTAAAGGGGCCGCGCCTGAGGCGCCGGGGCGGAAAGCTTATCGGTGTTGGCGCACAGTGGACCCTGTCTGCAGCCCCTGGGTGAGTCCGGGTTTTCGTCGCCCCTGCAGACGCGTCCTTTCGAGGATCATTAGCGAGACCTTGGCTTTACTAGGATATGTCCTCCGATTTCTGGTAGACCCCGACTCTATGATGTCCCCATCCCTCCGCCCCGCGCCCCCCCCCCCGCCCCCCGCAGGTGTTTCCGCGCCGGTAGCTAGGTGCGCTCTAGGGTGGAAGAGAACTAGTTTTCCGTGAATTTTCTTGCACTATGTACTGTGTCAAGGGCCCAGTGATTCCCCTAAGTTTCCGTTAGTACTCCAACGGTGCTAGAAACATTCTCAATCTTCCAGAAAAGCCCCAGTAATATTCCAGCCTTCATCCCGAGGCCGGCTCTAGCTCAAACGACCGCAGGGACGTGCACACCCAGCTCCTAGTTTAGGGTCTGCTTTTAAAGGACCCGGGTCTTGTATGCCTGAGAATCTCGGCAACTTTACAGTGACCCCCCCCCCCCCGGTAATTCCAGCGTCCCTACTTTCGTCTCCCAGTAATGGCGCCAGCATCGTTCCCAAAGTCCCAGTGCTACTTCACAGTCAGAGATCTCATAACTTAATGCGTGATGGGAAAGCTCCAATATCAGCCAGGAAGCCCTCGTGACCCCCGCCCCACTCCATGCATCCCGGATGCTTCCTAGACCTCCGCATCACCCAAGGACCCGGTAGTTTGCCGGCAGCACTCCCCAGCGCCCCGGCTTGTGGGTTGCCCGAGGAGCAGATTTAGGTCAGAAGCCAGTCGTCTCCTCGACCCTGTGGCTTGAAGGCACCAGTTTCCCTGGATGGGGCATCTAGTCTTGGCAGGGGGGTGCGGCCTAGCGTCGGCTGGGTCAGAATTGATCAATCCCGCACTGCAGAGGCCAGGAAGGGACCACTTGTGGGAGGAAGTCAGGCCCGTCGGGCACCCGTGCGGTGGCTGCTGACGGGGTGTCTGGCCGGACGCCCTTTAGCCCCAGGGTGGGGCTCTACCGCTGGAGCGTCTGTCGGCCCCGGGTGTGGGTGAAAGGAGCCAGGCAGGGAACCAGAGACTCTCCTCACTCCCTAGCCCGGGCCTCCAGGTCCACCTGCACCACTCCTCACTCCCTAGCCCGGGCCTCCAGGTCCACCTGCACCACTCCTCTGCTCTGCAGTGCCCCTCCAGCTGTCCCCTGGCCAGCAACGCCATCCAGGCGGCCCGTACGAAAAGTTCAAGGCACATTCATGGTAAGAAGCAGGGCTTGCGGCAGGGGAAAGCGGGGCCCAGAGCGACGACTTGCACCGGTTTCTTCTGCTACGTATTCCCTAGGACTCAAGACTACCAGACCTGCCTCCCGGTCTGAAACAACTGATGGAGGCTCCGCTGCAAACCGGAATGGTAAGGGTTGAGGAGGTGTGGCGCCGTGGGAACTACAATTCCCGAAATGCTCAGCGCTCACTGCGGTCTCGTGAGACCTTGGTTACGTCCGTTCAGGTGGAACTACGTTTCCCGGCGTGCACCGGGGCCCGCGGAGCCGCCGGAAAGAGTTGTGCCCCCGGGGAGGGAGCAGAGCCGGCCCATTCTGCAGATGGGGGCATCGAGTCACGGGCCGACTGTGACCTCCTCGGGGGCCGGAGACTTGGCGGAGTGGGATGGGGACGGGGGCGTCCCGGCCTCCGTGGAGGGCTCAGGAGGCCGGATATGCGATGCGCAGCCAGTGCCCTTCATCCCGCAGGTGCTGGGCGTGATGATTGGGGCTGGAGTCGCGGTGCTGGTCACGGCAGTATTCATCCTCCTGCTGGTGCGGAGACTGCGAGTGCAGAGTGAGGACCCAGGGGGCCCCTCCGGGGAGGCTGCGGACTGCGGAGAGGAAATGTCCGTGTTCCTGAGGCAGTAGAGATGGGATTCACGGGAGTCTCCAGGCGGGATCCTCATCTCTTTTCGCGTGGAGTCTGCGCGGAGCTCAGAGTGCTTCTCTCCCCACTTCTCTCCAGAGACTCCAGCCCCCGATGGCCCCAGGTATCGATTCCGGAAGAGGGACAAAGTGCTTTTCTATGGCCGGAAGATTATGCGGAAGGTGAGTCCGGACCCTCCGGGGGGGGGGGGGGGGCTCGTTGACCACACAGAGGTTCTGCCCTTTCCCTTTTGCACCTCTGGTAAGCCCGCCCTCCTCGTCCCCTTCTCCCCTTAGATCTGAACTGGCAGTTCACCCATCCCCCATCCTTAATCCTCCTAGGTATCACAATCCACCTCCTCCCTGGTGGATGCCTCGGTCTCCACCACTTCCCGGCCACGCATGAAGAAGAAACTTAAGATGCTCAACATTGCTAAGAAGTAAGGCTGTATTGGGTGTGCCTGGCGCGGGGGAGGTGGGAGGGAGAAGCATCTCAAGGAACTTTCGAGTAATCAGCCCACACCGAAGGGTGTGTCTAAGGATTCTTTGAACCCCCCAGACTCCGAGGGGCTCTCTCAGAGCTCTCCCACACCAGACAGGCTGTCGTGGTGTCTCTGTGCCCTGAGGGCCGTCTCAGCTCTGTTCCCCTACCACAGGGGTGTCTGTGAGCCAGTTACCTCTAATCGGTAGCCGAGATACTTTGTAATACGTGCAGGGGTCTGCGTCTTGGCTTTCCATGTAGGCTAGTCCCTGCGTCTCCCCACACCAGAGGCGATTCATTGGTGTTCACTCCGGTGTTTCTGTGACCTGCTGGAGGGACTGTCACGAGCTTTTGTTTTCTGGGGGTATCTCTGCAATTTCTCTACATCAGAGAGCATCTCTCTGTTTTCTACCTTGGCGTTCTTCCCACACTAAGGAGGCTATCTTAGGCGTTTCTGTACCCCAGGAGTTATTTCAAGAATCTTCTTGCTCTAGGGTGCGTAGGAGGGACATCTCAGGGGTCCATGTCATCAGCAAAGGACCATCTCAGAGTCTCTGAGAAAGGCCCTCCCAGGGATCTTTCTAAGTTGGAAGCTGGCTCTGAGGTCGGTCTCTTGACATCATGGAATATCCTTGAAGGTCTGCTTCAGGGGCGTCTGTTTCAAGGGCTATCCCATCAAGGGTGTCATCCCAGGGCTGTTCGTGACCAACAGTGGTGTCCTCACACCGCTTCCAGGGCTTGAGTGGAAGCGGGTAGCTCTAGATTCTCTGTGATTAGCTGAGGGTTTGTATCTCGTGTGTCTGTGCGTCACGGAGGCTGTCTTGGTGAAGCCGTGACCTTCAGAAGGCTCTGTGAACTCTCTGTGAACTGGGTGAGGGCTAGCCCAAGATCTCCCTGATCAGAAAAGGCGTCATGTCTGGGTTTCTCTATATTTTGGATCTTAATTCAGGGGTCTAGTCATACTAACGGGTCTGGGGTCAGGAGTCTTGTGACCAGGGGACGGATCATCTCAGTAGGAGCTGTGACTTGAGGGAAGGGCTCTCCTGGGTCTGTGATCACCAGAGGAACTGTATCTGTACTCTTCACACGCAATGAGAGCTATTTCAGGAGTGTCGTGACCATCAGAGGGGTCACCTCAGGGCTCCCTAAGATCTGGGAGGAAGGGCCAGCTCAGGGACCTGTAGAAAGATTGAAACAGCTGTACCTGGCGTCACCTCACATGATGGAAGCCACCCCAGAGATCTGCTTGCATTCAAGAGGTTATGTGTAGGGACACCTGGGTGGCTCAGTTGGTTGAGCGTCTGGATTCTGTTCAGGTCATGATCTCATGGTTCATGGGTTCGAGCCCCGCATCGGGCTCTGTGCTGACAGCTAGCTCAGAGCCTGGAGCCTGCTTCGGATTCTGTATCTCCCTTTCTCTCTGACCCTCCCTTGTTCACACTGTCTCTTTCTCTCTCAAAAATAAATAAAACATTAAAAAAAGAAAGAAAAGCCATTAAACAAAAAGAGGTTATGTGTCAGGGTCTAGTCTGTGCTAAGAAAGATGATTTCATGGGTCTCATGATGAACGGAGGTGCTATTTCTGGGGTCAGCCCATATCTCATGTCTAGGGTCCGCCTAACTACAGGTTCCGTCTCAGAAGCTTATGATTAGTGAAGGAGTAATCCAGGGTTTTATATCAGATCAGACAAATTCATTTTGTAAGGGATCAGATCAGTAAATATTTTAGGCTTTGCAGATCACATGATTGTTATAATCATTCAACTTGGCTGTTGAGTGAAAGCAGCCACAGGTAATACGTAAGTGAATGTAAAAGAATGTGAATTGGGCATGTGCCAATAAAAGTTTATTTACACAAGTGGCTAGTGGGCCTTGAGAGATTGCTGAGCTCTGTGACTTGGGGGAAAGGCTGTGTGAAGTCTCAGGTCTGCCTGAGCCCTCTCCCTACCCTGCGCCCTGCACCCTTCTCTTCCCACCAGGATCCTGCGCATCCAGAAAGAGGCACCGACGCTGCAACGGAAGGAGCCCCCGCCCGCGGTGCTTGAGGCTGACTTGACGGAGGGCGACCTGGCTAACTCCCACCTGCCCTCCGAGGTGCTCTACATGCTCAAGAATGTCCGGTCAGTGTTGGGGTCCAGGCGGGGGGCTGCAGAGCTGGGGGCTCCCCTGACCTCCTGCGTTTCTCCTCCCCCCTCCCCCATCCAACAGGGTGCTGGGCCACTTCGAGAAGCCGCTCTTCCTGGAGCTCTGCCGACACATGGTCTTCCAGCGGCTCAGCCAGGGCGACTACGTCTTCCGGCCAGGCCAGCCGGACGCCAGTATCTATGTGGTGCAGGATGGGCTGCTGGAGCTCTGTCTGCCAGGGCCCGTGAGTGGCCCACCCAAGGGGGCACCAGAGGGAGATGGGCAGCGGGGATGGGCATCGCCGCGGGTCAGCAGGGTTCATAGTCTTTTGAGACGTGCGGGGCATGCCTGAGGCCGTCGGGGCGGTCTACATGGTGAGCAGTTAGTGATGCCCAGGAGATGGATGCCGGTCAAAGATTGTGTGGGTGCCGGGATCGGGATGTCACTGATCACTGGGTGGTGAGGTCGAGAGCTGGGGGGTTGGGGGGGTGCCCGTTGGCAGGTGGGGACAGCCGTGCTCAGCCCCCTACTCCCATCCCCGGTGTCTCAGGATGGGAAGGAGTGTGTGGTGAAGGAAGTGGTGCCTGGGGACAGTGTCAACAGCCTCCTGAGCATCCTGGACGTCATCACCGTGAGTGAGCCATCCTGGGGTGCGAGGGCGCCGGGCGTGAGGACAGAGGTCGAGGGCTGGTTCGGAGAGGGTCGTCTCAGGGGCCCCCATCTCCGATACTTCCCTCGGATGCTCCAGGCACTGGCCTCGGGAAGGACCGGGGCAGTGGAGAGGGCGCTCCTGGCCCCTGAAACCCAGTCTCCTCCTTGCCCCGCGCCCCCAGGGCCACCAGCACCCCCAGCGCACTGTGTCTGCCCGGGCGGCCCGAGACTCCACGGTGCTGCGGCTGCCGGTGGAGGCCTTCTCCGCCGTGTTCACCAAGTACCCCGAGAGCCTGGTGCGGGTGGTGCAGGTCAGCGGGCCTTCCTCTCCCCTCGCCCTCCCCCCACCGCTGGGGGCCTGTCAGCTGCAAGCAGGTGCTCAAGCTGTGCTTATCTGCCCTGGGCAGCCCGATCTCCAGGGGGGGCTGTCCCCTCCCTTTAGCTGCCTCCACCCCTTCCCCGCTTCTGCCGCCTGATGGGGGGTCGGGGGGTTCTCCCAGGCTGGGCCTCTGTCCCTGGCCAGCCCCTCACTGTCCCCGACCTTAACCTTCCCTCCAACCCACCCCCTTACTGCTCAGTCCCAATCTCCTCCTCATCTGATTCTTGTCACCCAGTGGCTCACCTCCAACTTTCTCCCGGCCCCGCCCCCTCCCGGCCCCGCCCCCGACCACGCCCCTGCAGATCATCATGGTGAGGCTGCAGCGGGTCACCTTCCTAGCGCTTCACAACTACCTGGGTCTGACCAATGAGCTCTTCAGCCACGTGAGTTGTGCAGGGATCACTGTACAGGGATCACGGGACTGGGTGAGGGGCGTGGGGGGGTGACGCATGCCTCCCAGGCGGCACCACCAGGTGCTCTCTGTCACCAGGAGATCCAGCCCCTGCGCCTCTTCCCCAGCCCCGGCCTCCCAGCCCGCACCAGCCCCGTGCGCGGCTCCAAGCGGGCGGTCAGCACCTCAGCTACGGAGGAGCCAAGAGAGGCGTCTGGCCGGCCCCCCGACCCCACAGGCGCTCCACTGCCTGGACCTGCAGGTATCCGAGAGGACCGCAGCCCTTTCCCAGGGGCCCCCTTCGCCGGGTACCCAGGTCTGACTCCCGGCCGGTCCCCCGGGGACCCCTGCCCTCAGGGAGCCATGGGAATCGCTCTCCTAGCTCCCTGCCCCCTAATGCTGGCTGCAGGCGTGGTGGCTCTGAGGGGCAGAGCCTGAGCACGTGTCTCCCCCAGGGGACCCGGTGAAACCCGCGTCCCTGGAGGCTCCGTCCGCCCCGCTGCTGAGTCGCTGCATCTCCTTGCCAGTGGACATCTCAGGTCCGGGACCCCAGCGGGGAGCGGGGGAGGCCACCGGCTTCCGGGTTGAACGCGGGTGTGCCGGTCTTGACTTTTCCCCTCTGTGAAGTGGGACTACGGGCCGCACTGTCATGGCTGTTCGGCGGGTAATCCTCGAGGTGGCTCGGAAGGATTGGGAAGGAGAGAGCAGTAACGGACGGGACTGGGTGCCTGTGTGGGGTGTGTCACTCGCCTCTTTATTGTTTTTGTGAAATGCCTCCTGCTCACGGCAGGCTTGCAAGGTGGCCCCCGCTCGGACTTCGACATGGCCTATGAGCGCGGCCGGATCTCCGTGTCCCTGCAGGAAGAGGCCTCAGGGGGGCCCCAGGTGGCTCCCGCCCGGGTAAGGCCTTGCCCTTCTGCCCACCCCTCCCCAGGTCCCCCCCACGACCCCGGCCTGGCGCACGGCGGCGTCCTTGGGGGAAGGTCAGGCGGGAGCACAGAGGTCACGGGCCCTTCCCTATGCAGACCCCCACTCAGGAGCCCCGGGAACAGCCAGCAGGTGCCTGTGAGCACAGCTTCTGCGAGGAGGAGTTGGCCGCCGGCAGCTGCCCCTTCGGGCCCTACCAGGGACGCCAGACGAGCAGCATCTTCGAGGCGGCCAAGCAGGAGCTGGCCAAACTGATGCGGATTGAGGTGGGCGGCCGTGGGTCCGGGGGCGTGAGGCGGAGGGCGCAGAGGCCAGGACAGGCCCGGCTCAACCCCCCTTTCTCTCCAGGACCCCTCCCTCCTGAACAGCCGGGTCTTACTCCATCACGCCAAGGCTGGGACCGTCATTGCCCGCCAGGGGGACCAGGTGAGCCGGCCTCCCCGTCTCTAATGCGGCTCTGACCCCCCGCTCTCTTTCTGACCTCTGACCCTTGCGCTTTGACCCTGTATGTAAATCCCTGAGTTTGTGATTTCCGCCGCTGATCCTGGATGCTATGACCCTGATCCCTATGTCCCCTGGACCTACCGACCATTCTGCTCCAGACCTTGAACCTTTCATCACAGGACCCCCGCCCCCTAGAGCTCTCTCTCCTGTGACTTCTATTTTGTGACGTTTCAATCCTACAATGTGCGCTCACGTTCTGTGTGCTTCCGTCCTGGGTCCCCGTGGGATGGGTGTGTGTGGGTCATACTCTGGACTCGGAGGCTGCGAACCAGCCCCTGGGGCTGGGTTCAGTGCTCCCTGGCGGCACCCAGCAAGTGTAGGAAAGGGTATCACGTGAGGCCCTCTGGTGTCCACAAGGGGAAACTGAGACCCAGCCGTGAGTTCACAGTCCAGAAGCAAGGAGGAGGGGGAGGGTTCTGGACTGAGGGGGTCCGAGTTGCAATCGTCTTTGCCCTGACTCCCTCTGTGACTTTGGGCACATCAGTGAGAAAGTTCTCAGCTTCCTCATCCGTGGAACGGGGTGATAACAGTAACTACCTGCTAGAATTCATGAGAAATGAAGAATCCTTCCTAACGGCCTGAGGTTTTCAAGGGTGACAGGCCCGGGGGGAGGGAGGGTAAGGGGGGGTGGGCGGAACAGCTAAGGAGGAGATGGGGGGGCTGGGCGTGACAGGACACAGGACTGAGCTGCAGCCCCCCTCAGGAGAGGGTGAGGGGGCCCCAGGCTTGGGGGGTGGAGTTGGGGCGTACCCCGCCCCCTGCAGCTGGGATATTGTTCTATCACTTATCTGTTGGTTGAGCTGCTCTTGCAAGAGCGGGCTCGTTTCTGCAGAGGAAATTGGGTGAGGCTCTCGCCAGCCGATCAGGGTACTCGGGGCCGAGGAAGTGTGGTGGCACCGCGGTTCTCGTGGTGGAGCCCTGGGCGCTGCTTATCTGGGAGACTGTTGGGCTCAACCAGCCCCGGCTCGCCTGCAGGCTACCAGACCCGTCTACAGCGAGGCTCCTGGGGACTGCAGAGGGTTGTCAGGGACGTGGATCTGCCGTGTCTCCCTCCCAAGATTTCATACAGTGGTTTTCTTTTTTTTTCTTTTCTTTTTTTGAGAGACAGAGAGAGATAGCGCGAGCAGGGGAGGGTCAGAGAGAGAGACACAGAATCTGAAGCAGGCTCCAGGCTCTGCGCTAGCTGTCAGCACAGAGCCCGACGCAGGGCTGGAGCCCACAAACCATGAGATCATGACCTGAGCCGAAGCCGGACACTTAACCGACTGAGCCACCCGGGTGCCCCCATACCAGTGGTTTTCAACTGGGGACAATTTTACACCAGAGGACATTTGCCAGTGTTGCAACATTTTTTATTGACTTGGGAGGGTGCTACTGGCATCTAGGGGGGGTGAAGGCCAGTCACACAAGAATGCACAGGACAGTCCCACCGCCCCCCCCCCCAGCGGAATTATCCAGTTCCAAGGTTAAAAAACTCTGCTTTACACAGGTATTGTCCAAAGTGTGCACCTTAGAACACATATTACAAACAAGGGATCTGTGTTCAAACAGGTTTGGGGACTATTGCCTATATAATCCCTTTGTGGAAGCTCTATTAGCATATTCAAGGCTCTGAGAATTCCTGCAGCAAAGAGACTTGCTTCCCAATCTGATGGCAAAATGGCAGATTAATTTAGTAACTGCCGTTCATATCCCAGAGTCTAGAAATTCTTAGAGGGTTCCAGGGGGTGCGTGTGTCTCTGGGGACTGTAGAGGCAGGAAATACCAGCAAGGTCCCTGCCCTTGGGAAACCCACAGTTCTGACAGACCTTGCACTCAAACGAATTCCACCAATTCTTGTAAAATCATCTGCTTAGTGCATATACATAAAAGATGTTCTTGCCTTTATAAAATCTGGCTTAGGCAGGGGAGCGCCTCTGAGGAAGAAGCCTCCAGCTAAGGAGGAAGGAGGGGGCAGGGGGCAGAAAAGAGCTTTCTAGGCAGAGGGAAAGCTTGTGTTAAATGTCCTGTGGTGGAAATAGGATACTTGATCTCTAGGAAACAAAAGAAGGTCAACAGAGATAGAGCGGAACAAGGGAACTGGTAGCAGAGGAAATATACATATCTATCTGGTGATAGCTTTTTTGAGATGTAATTTACACTCTATGCAATTCACCCGTTTAAAGAGTAAAAGTCCATGAACAGAGTTGTGCAACCATCACCACTATCAATTTTTTAATGACTCTTTAAAAAGTTTATTTATTTTGAGAGGAAATAGCACACAAGCAGGGTAGGGGCAGAGAGAGAGAACCCTAAGCAGGCTTCGCGAGAGAGAGAAAGAGAGAGAGAGAGAGAGAGAGAGCCCTAAGCAGGCTTTGAGCTGTTAGCTTAGAGCCCCATGTGGGGCTCAAACTCATGAACCGCGAGATCATGACCTGAGCTGAAATCAAGAGTTGGATGCTTAACCAACTAAGCCACCCAGATGCCCTGCCCCTATCAATTTTAGAATACTTTCATCACTGGGGCTTCTGACTGGCTCAGGCAGCAGCGCGTGTGGCTCTTGATCTCGGGTCATGAGTTTGAGCCCCGTGTTGGGTGTAGAGATTACTTAAAAATAAAATAAAAACCACACAGAATGTCGCCCTCCTCGCCCCGACCCCAGCTCTCAGCAGCTCCTCCTCTTGGTCCCTATAGACTTGCCTGTGTCCTCGGACATTTCACGTAAATGGACTCGTACTTTACGTGGCCCTTTTGCCCGGCTTCTTCCACTGTGTCTTCAAGGTCCATCCACATCGTAGTGGGTGGCGTGCCCCTCCTCCGTGACCGGATGGAGGGTCTCCCGCATTTCGTCCATCCATTCATCACTGGATGGGCCCTTGCGTGATTTCCACCTTTTTTGGCTTATTACATATATGCTCTGTGCAGATTTCTGCAGGTTTCCGTTTCTGTTGGGTGTGTATCTGGGAGTCAAATCGCTGGGTCAGGGCAACTCCACTTTTACCTCTTTGTGGACTGCTTTTTATTTTGTTTTTGAGAGAGAGAGAGAGAAAAGGTACAAGTGAGCAAGGGGCAGAGAGTCCCATGAAGGTTTGAGAGAGAGAGGGGGCGAGGATCAGGGCTCATGTGCACCCGACGTGGGGCTCGAGCTCACAAACTGTGAGATCATGACCTGAGCCAAAGCCAGATGCTTAGCCGACTGAGCCCCCCAGCACCCTGAAGACTGCTTTTCACTTTTGTCCGACTGCTTTCCAAAGCGGCTGCGCTGTTTTGACACCCCAGCGGCGGCGGAGGGCGGGTGCGGTTTCTCTGCGTCCTCCCAAACACGTTCTCATTCCAGTCACCCCAGTGTGCGCAGCAGCGGCTCCTGGTTGTGTGCTTTGTGTTGAGAGAGAGAGCGAGCGAGAGCGTGCACATACGAGGGGAGAGAGCACCTCCAGCAGGCTCCATGCTCAGCTCGGAGCCCGATGCGGGACTTGACCCCACGCCCCACCCCCCACCCCGATCATGACCTGAGCAGGAATCAAGAGTCCGTCACTCAACTGACTCAGCCACCCAGGCGCCCCTCATGGTTTTGATTCGAATGTCCCTAGTGATTGATGATTTTGGTCATCTTTTCAGGTGCTTATTGGCCATGTGTCTACTTCTCTGGAGATCTGTCTATTCTGAGACTTTGCCCATTTAAAAATTTTTTTTAAATTAAAAAAAAAGAATCTTTGTTTTTAATGTTTATTTATTTTTGAGACAAAGGGAGCATGAGCAGGAGAGGGACAGAGAGAGAGAGAAGGAGTCACAGAATCCGAAACAGGCTCCAGGCTCTGTGCTGACAGCTCAAATTCACGAGCTGTGAGATCATGACCTGAGCTGAAGTCAGACACTTAACTGACTGAGCCACCCAGGTGCCCCCCCCCCATTTTTTTAAAATATTAGTTTATTTTTGAGGGAGAGACAGAGTGCAAGCGGGGGGGGGGGGCGGTGCAGAGAGAGAGGCAGACAGAATCCGAAGCAGGCTGCAGGCTCTGAGCCACCAACACAGAGCCCAACGCAGGGCTCAAATTCACAAACTGAGATCATGGCCGGAGCCGAAGTCAGACGCTTAACCAGCTGAGCCACCCAGGCGCCCCAACTTTGCCCATTTTTAAAAACTGAGTTATTTGTCTTTTTTGTTACTGAGTTGTAAGAATTCTTTATGTAGTCCGGATACAAACCCTTAGCAGATACATGATTTGCAAATATTTTCTCCCAATCTCTGCATTGTCCTTTCAGTTTCTTGAATCAGTGCCCTTTGAAACTCAAAATATTTTAATTTTGATTAAGTCCAATTGATCAGTTTTTTATTGTTGCTCATATTTTTGGTGTCATACCTAAGAATTCCTCACCAAATTCAGAGTCACAAAGATTGAGCCCTGTGCTCTGTGAATTTTATGGTTTTACCTCTTTCCTACATCTGTGTCTTTGATCCATTGTGATATGGTGTGAGGTAAGGGTCTAACTTGATCCTTCCACGGGCTAACTGGTTGCCCTGCATAAACAGAGAGGGTCTGAGCCCAGCCACACCACACCCCTACGTAGCCCCTGCAGCCTCTTGCTGACTATGATGGAGAGCATTTATGGACCTTGGGGCACCTGGCTGGCTCAATCAGTTAAGCATGCAGCTTGATACCAGGATCATGAGTTTGAGCCCCATGTTGGGCATAGAGATTACTTTAAAAAAATCTTATGGGCGCCGGGGTGGCTCAGTTAAGAGCCCGACTCGATTTCAGCTCAGGTCATGATCTCGGCTCAGGTCATGATCTCACGGTTTGTGGGTCCTGGGCTCCATGCTGACAGCGAGGAACCTGCTTGCAGTTCTCTCTCCCGCTCTCCCCTGCGTGTGCGTGCTCTCTCATGCGCTCTCTCTCAGAATAAATAAACTAAAAAAATCGTTAAAGAAAAGAATTTATGGGCCTCAATCTGGTGTTGGATTTTGATAATCCGTTAGCAACGGCTACCATGGGTGCGGAATGGAAAACAGATGCGCTGCGCAGCTCAGCGCCCAGAGCTTTTCCTCCCTCTAACTCTTCCTTCCTTGGCCCCTGGGTGCGCGGAGCTGGGGTCGGAGTGCTGCGCGTACCCATCTCTGCCCCTGCCCCCCCAGGACGTGAGCCTGCACTTTGTGCTGTGGGGGTGCCTGCACGTGTACCAGCGCATGATCGACAAGGCGGAGGATGTGTGCCTGTTCGTGGCCCAGCCGGGAGAGCTGGTGGGCCAGCTGGCGGTGCTCACCGGGGAGCCCCTCATCTTCACACTACGAGCCCAGCGGGACTGCACCTTCCTGAGGATCTCTAAGTCCGACTTCTATGAGTACGCATGGTCGGGGCCCCCAGAGATGGGGTGGGAGTGGCACTTGGGGGGCCCCCACTTGGCCCCGTTGTGCTGGGGCAGAGGTCATCCCTCCGGGTGCCGGGTGACTTTCTGGGGACTGCTTTGAGCCCTTCTGCTCCCACCGCCAGGCCATCTCTGGGCCTCTCCGCTTCCCAAGGGCACATCCCTTCCAGCCCCCCTCCCCTGGCCCACGTACCCCCACGTCTCCCCCGTAGGATCATGCGTGCACAGCCCAGCGTGGTGCTGAGTGCCGCGCACACAGTGGCCGCGAGGATGTCGCCCTTCGTGCGCCAGATGGACTTTGCCATCGACTGGACGGCTGTGGAGGCCGGACGCGCTTTGTACAGGTGCAGCTTGGGCCCTGCCGAGGGCGCAGCCCCCGCCCCGTCCGGACGCCCCATGTCTGACCCGCTCCCCACCCCAGGCAGGGCGACCGCTCGGACTGCACCTACATCGTGCTCAACGGGCGGCTGCGGAGCGTCATCCAGCGAGGCAGCGGCAAGAAGGAGCTGGTGGGGGAGTACGGGCGCGGCGATCTCATTGGCGTGGTGAGTGCCCGCCCACCGCCCTCTGAATTCTGGAAGGTCCCCCCCTCCCCCCCACTCCTCCCAACAAACGCATCGTCCCAGGGAGTCCGATGGGACGGTGATGGCGGCTCCCTTCCATGGGAGGGAGGAGGGGGCGACTCCTTGGGGTGCGGAGTCTTCATCGGACTCCGGCCCGGCCCTCCATCACACGAGGAGACAAACCCCCACTCCTCCCGCATGGATCCCTCTCCCCGACGCCCTCGCCAGTCCTGGGGCCTGATCTTCCATCCCCTATTCGGGGACCGTTGGGGCAGGGCCAGCCCGCCTCCCCTCTGCACCCACGGTCGTCTTCCCTTTCCTACCCGGGGCCTCCCGGCTCTAGCAGCCCTGCTCACGCACGCGGCCCCCCAGGTGGAGGCGCTGACGCGACAGCCTCGTGCCACGACGGTGCACGCGGTGCGCGACACGGAGCTGGCCAAACTCCCCGAGGGCACCCTGGGCCACATCAAACGGCGATACCCGCAGGTGCGGCTGTGCGGACTGGCCTCCTAATGAGGGGGCGGGGCCCCAGGGGGCAGGGCCTAATGGGGGGGCGGATGGAGCCCCAGGGAGGGGGCGAAACCCCCAGGAAGAGCAGGGCTCTGTGAGTGGGGCCCGGGTAACGGGTACGCAGGCAACTCAGTAGGAGGAGGGAGAAGTTGCCCTACTCGTCTCACTGGGACTCCGGCTTCCCACGCCCCAGGTCGTAACCCGCCTCATCCACCTGCTAAGCCAGAAGATTTTGGGGAATCTGCAGCAGCTGCAAGGACCCTTCCCAGGTGAGAGCTGGCGGCCCC